>CAUYPK010045981.1:0-104259 GCA_963574355.1 Loris lydekkerianus
TATATGTATACCATGGAATACTACTCAGCTATTAAAAAAAATGGAGACTTTACATCCTTCGTATTAACCTGGATGGAAGTGGAAGACATTATTCTTAGTAAAGCATCACAAGAATGGAGAAGCATGAATCCTATGTACTCAGTTTTGATATGAGGACAATTAACGACAATTAAGGTCATCAGGGCGAAGGAAAAGCAGAGAGAGGGAAGGAGGGAGGGGGGTGGGGCCTTGGTGTGTGCCACACCTTCTGGGGGCAAGACATGATTGCAAGAGGGACTTTACCTAACAAATGCAATCAGTTTAACCTGGCTTATTGTACCCTCAATGAATCCCCATAAATTAAAAAAAAAAAGGAGAGAGAAAAAAAGAGCCGTATTCTTTGTTTGCTAATAATTTAAAACTTACACATTTAAAAGCATTGAAGCATGAAGTAGTTCTGGCTGAAATTTTAAATTCAAGGAGGCCTTTGCAGCCGATAGGCCCTGATGTGTGCTTTGGTTAAATAAGATTCATCTGATAAAGAGGGAGGTAAAAAACAAGAATGGGAAAAAGAAAATAAAAAAAATAAAAAAAGAAAATATTGCTGATTTGTCTGTTTTTGCCTTCCAAGAGGGGTTTAGGAGAGGGTGAGGCTTCTTTGAGATGGGGTGTTATGCTTACATATGCTTCTGAGAATATGCTTCACAAGGTCTGAGATTCCTGCCCAATGAAGAGATTGGTGAAGATTTTGATTTTAGTTGGATTAAGTCTAGAGTCACATTTATAGTGATCTAAATTTTCTAAAATAAAGAATTTGTCCTTTTGGTCAATTAATCAGACTTATATTTAGGATTTACTAGGAAAAAAGGGCAGCTCATTGAAAGAACTCTGTGGTGGTTGCCCTTAATTCATGTCCTCAGATTTTTCATCATTAAGAATGAAATACTGGATTTGGAAAATAGGTAATTTGGTCGACTATTTTGTAAGTTAAAGTTATAGGAAAAGTAGAGTAGTTTGAAATTTTGAACTGTCAAATATATCAGTTAGATTATAACAGAAAGATTAGGGCTGATAAGGTAATAACCATAGACATATGTTAGTAAATTAATTGAATAAAATTCAGGAAAAGGTGTTTAGGTTACATGAGATAAACTTTTTACAATAACAGATGTAAATGGGTACTTTTTGAATGGGCTAGCATTCTCTTATGTAAGCTATAATTCCCCCAAATTAGAGAGGAATAGGCTATTGTACAATTTTTAGGAGTTAGAATGCTAGAATGATTCTTACCTTACAATTTCAACGTAACTGCATTAAAATATTTTGTATTTTACCGAGATATAAAACAAATTTCCATTTATTTTCATTCATGTATAAACATTTTGCGGAAGTCTTTTGTGTTCATGGTATGCATAACATACAGGTCTGAGCTGAATCGTAGTGCTATCACCCAATGCTTGGATGAGTCCTTTAAGTTCACTACTCGTTATCTTTACTTGAAAAATATTTGGTTTTCTTTCTTTCTTTTTTGTTTGTTTGTTTTGTTTTGTTTGAGACAAAGTCTCAAGCTGTCACCCTGGGTAGAATGCTAGTCATAGCTTTCAGCAACCTCCAACTCTTGGGCTCAAGAGATCCTCTTGCCTCAGTTTTTCTATTTTAGTAGAGACAGGGTCTTGCTTTTGCTCAGGCTGGTCTCCAACTCTTGAGCTCAAGTAATCTACCTGCCTTGGCTTCCCAGAGTGCTAGGATTACAGGCATGAGCCACTGCACCCCGCCAAAATACTGGGTTTTCATCTGCGTATTCTCTTTGGCATGTGGCCCAGTATCCACTTATTCTTCAAATTATTAGTTGCTCACAGATTGTGTGCCAGGCACTGCCTTAGGTAATGGAGATAGAAATAATTACACAAATATTAAAGCTGGATCAAGAAGTACTAAGAAGGAGGGGTATGGATGCTGTATTAGTTTATACTAAGGGGTCTAAAAAAAGAATAATGAGGTAGCTTTCTAAAATGATTACTTTGGCTGTAGGGTGAAACAATAGATTAGAGCTGTGAAAAAATGGATTTAGTGAGATCAGTTAGGAGGCTCCTAAAATGGTCCCAAGTGAGATAGACTAAAGAGGAGGTAGGGGAAATGGAGAAGAGTGGATGGATTTGAGTGGTATTTGGGAGGTAAAATGTACCCATCTTGGTGTAATGTTGAATGTGGAGAGTAGCAGAGAGAAAAATGTCAAGAGTAGTTCTGGACAGGCATGGTGGCTCATATATGTAATGTTAGCTAATTGGGAGACTGAGGCAGGAAGATTTCTTGAAGCCAGGAGTTCTAGATCAGCCTTAGCAACATAGTGAAACCCTATCTCTATTTAAAAAAAAAAAAAAAAAAAAAAAAAATGAGAGAGAGAAAGGGAGATAATTCTGAAGTTTCTAGCTTGTATAATTGCATGATGTTGGTTCCTGTCAATTATTGAGGAGGAGAGTACTAGGAAGAGTAAGATTTGATTTTGGGGGTGGGGGGTGGGTTGAGGGTGGAAATGGGAGAGAAAGTTTGGTTTGAGGCATGCAATGTTTAAATGCCTTTGAAGGCAGGGTCCAGTGGCTCACTCCTGTAATCCTAACCCTCTGAGAGGCAAGTCAGGAGGATTACTTGAGGCCAGGAGTTTGAGACCAGCTTGGGCAACACAGTGAGACCCTGAAAAGAAAAGTTAGCCAGGAACGCACTTGTAGTCCTAGCTGTTGGGGAGGCTGAGGCAAGAGGATTGCTTGAGCCCAGGAGTTTAAGGCTGCAGGGAGCTATGATGACACCACTGCACTCTAACCTTGGCACCTGAGCAAGACTCTGAAATGGAATGCAATAATGAAATCAAATCCTTTAAAAAATGCTTGTGAAATGTTTAAGTGGAAACATCAAGTTCTGATTTGGATAAATGGCTCTTGGGCTCAGAGGAATAGCCTGACCTTTTTTTTTTTTTTTTTTTTTTAATTTAAAATAGAAAACTATATTTATTTAAAATAGACATTTTGATGAAATAAATGACATTTAAACATCATATTTTTTTTTTTTTTTGAGAGAGAGAGAATCTCACTTTGATGCCCTTGGTAGAATGCCCTGGTGCCATAGCTCACAGCAACCTCAAACTCTTGGGCTCAAGTGATCCTCTTGCTTCAGCCTCCTGAGTAGCTGGGGAATGGCCTGATTTTGGGGATTCAGTTGGCATATTGGTGGTAATAGATGTTATGAGAGTTGATTGAATCCCAGGAAGAAGTTATAAAATTAAAGAAGATTTAGAACTAGGATTTGAGAAGTACTAACATTCCAGATTGGTTGGAGGAATTAAGACTACCAAGAGCAAGAAGAAACACCTTAAAAACCAAAAGAATATTTTTGGAAAGCCAAGTGGGCAAAGTGATAACAATGTCTACATTCTCCTGAAAGGTCAAGTAAGATAAAGATGGGAGAGTGTTCTTTGGATTTAGTTACACAAAGATCATTTACAACTTCATGTGAAGCCATTGCAATGGTGAGGTGGAAGACAAATTGGAGTAGGTTGAGAAGTGGGTGGTTGGTGAAGGGGTGGAAATTGCCAAGTATAGATTATTTTTAAAAGTTGGACTAGAGAAAGAAGAGGGAATATAATAGTTTAAAGGGGAAAACACCCAAATATTAGCTATATGAATAATGTGCATCATGAACGTCCTTGAGAAAATAAGAGCACAGGCTAGCAGGATCATTTCTGAGGGGATTGGGAAGGAGACCTGTTAGGGATATCTGAAACACTAATAGTCTGGGGTCATAGTTTGTCATGTGGTGCCACATGGAGGAAGAATGATCTTCAGGAAAGAATGTCATTTTTAGATTAATGGTATAGAAATAGTTGACCTCCCCTTACAGAGCCCTGTTGCTGAGAATGATAATTTGATACATTGTTTTCCAAAGTAACTATCACCAAGAATGGTGGAAAGAATCTTAAGATTCAGAGCCTGGTATTCAAATTTCCAAATTCTCCTTTGCTGTTTTCTTGCTTCAGGTCACCCACTTTTTTCCTTTGCATAATGGAGGAAATACTGTTTATTTCACAGATTTGTTAGGGTTAAAGAACACTCCATGTTAATGAAGTATTTAGTGGGCACTCAGTGAACTACTATCTCCCCTTTTTCTTCCCATAGTAACAGTTGTTTATTGTACAGTTTTAGCATTGTATGTTTGCTCTTAGCCTTAAAGGAATAATTTGTGAGAGTCCTTCCTCCTTCAGTTTGTCCTTTGTATAAAATAAATAGAGTGGTACAAACTTTTTTGGGAAAATGGATATATGGTTTGCTACTGCAGTAATCATAACCAATAAAAAAAGAATTTGCCAGTCTTCAGCATGCCTTATATTTGTGTGTCTTTAAAAAATAGCGTGTGTGTGTTTTAAACAAAGCTTACTAATTTAGATATGCCAATTTGGTGACTTCCTGAAAAAGTAAGACTTTTTATGTTTTCCTTCTTAGACACACCTTAGCGTAACTTTATTTAGTTTCTGGATCATGGCCATTTGGCATAATTTCAGACCAAACATTGGTGGATCTACATACATACATTTAAGATTTAAAATAAATTTTTTTATTGGGGGGGTATATAAACTGTCAAAAGCAATTGAAGTCTCAGGTCTGGATTTTATTTGGTTGTTTATTTAAAATTTTTTATTTGTAATTGTGGTTCTTCAAATTTTTCTACACATATTTTGAATGCTGAGGTAACTAATCTGTACCAAAATGACTGAAGTCCAGTCAGTCTGATATCTGTAAGTTTGGTTGCTGAAGTAGTCTGAAAAGTTTATAAATGGTGCTCTCAACCACCACTTCCTCAGCCTCCTAAGAGGTATTTATGTATGAACCTTTCTAGAAGGTGAATATGCTGGAATTTTTATAAGAGCCAGCTTTATCCAAGAATCAATATACAGCAGTAGTAAATACATACTTGTTATGTTTTTTTGGAATATGGGCCTACTGAATGGGAGAAGTTATTTCTTGCCCAGGTACTAATAAAGGAGACTGCGTTGGTTAAAGGAATTTTGTGGGTGGAATTGCTGAGGCTAGAAGTCTCATTGTTGGTTCAAAAAGAGAAGTAACTTAACCAGGTGCTCCCACCTGAATATATGAACATAGGACGCTTTGTTTTACAAGCTTAAATAGTACCTGAACAAAACCCTACAGGTTACAGGTTCTTTAAAGACTAAATAATCTCTGTAGGAACTACACTTCAAAGGAAAACCTTCTCCTTAATTCACTAACCCAGATTGCCTTCTGAAATGTGTTGGCTTTTGACAAGCCTCTGAAGAGACAGAAAGAGAACTAACATACATGTAGTTAATATTTGATGAAGTACTCTGTGCGTCTGTTATAGATTTTCCAAGTTCAAAATTGCTTTTCCTCTAGAGGAGCACCCCATATCTTGTTTCTTTGCCCAAAGGTATAAAAGTTTGTAATATATTCTACTTTTTTTAACTTTGGAAATATGTGGTATTTCATTGTGCAGTTTTGTCATAATCCACTTAACCCCCATTTTTGGATATTCAAATATGATATAGACTATTCTCATTAGTAAGTTCTAGGTTAGTTTTTATTTTAAAATAATTCTGTGATATCCAAATTTTGTAAAATTAACATGTATTAAATTGGCAAACTCAAAAAAGCCCATAAAAAGAAAATAAATATCATGAGTAATCTCACCATCACCCAGAGATGTGACCCTTTTAAACATTTTGGTTTTGTATCTGTCTAGTGCTTTTTTTATGTCTATATGCCCATGCTTTTTCAAAAACCCGCATGTATTCTGTATAATTTAGTCTTCCACAGAACTTCAGTAGTTATGTGTTATTTCATTGTATGCATTTGGCATAAGCCGCTTTTTTGAATACTTAGGTTAATTGCAGTTTTTTTCTGTTACCACTGGTGTATACAGCATTTTTGTAGAAGCTTTGGAAACCTCGGGTTGCCCTTTCCAGCCCTCACTGTACTCTGGCTTTTTCTTCCTGTTTTGTCCCTTCCAGCATCTCCTGTGGTATCTCCTTTAACAACGTGAGAGCAAGTGGACAGATTATTCTTCAAACAGGTTACTATTAGGTGATAAACGTGATGGCTTCTGCGAATTCGAGAAGCCAGCATGTTTATTAAGGGATTAGAGAGAGATATTAACACATTTTATTTGAAGAGAGAAAGAGTCACAGCACATGAATTAAGTGTTGTGATAGACCACGTGTCAAGTCTGTGGTGGCCAGAATGAGCAGGGGTTATGAGGGCAGTAGGCAGAGAAGATCAGGGAATAGGCATTTGTTAAACCCTTTTAATGTGCCAGATGCTAAGTTAGGCACAATACTAGACTATTAGTTTACAACAGTTCTGGAAGCTTTGTAAATACTTGGGGTGCCAAAAAATGTATACACATTTAAGAGATCTTGTTGTAAGTAAAGTTGATCAAAAGTGTACATATTGCAGGTAAAATGGATGTGTGTAGCCTGTCTAGGTGCACTTGACCAGTAACAATACTTTCGATTCAACTTTGAAAAGTAATACACATATAACATCTCTTAAAATGTGTATATGTATTTTTGGCACCCTCTATAGTATTTACGATCACTTACCAAATGAGGAAATTGAGCTGAGACAGGTAAGTAATTTGTCCAAGCTCCCTCAAGTAATAACCGGGAGAATGCCAAAAGTAAACCCAGACAGGTGTATTTAACTTCCCAATTCTATCCAGACCCCACCCTGCCACTCCAAAGGATCAGTTCCAGGAGTAGCTGAACAGAAGCTAGAAGAGCAAGTAGGCATTAGCTAGGTGGAGGGGGTGGAGTCATTGCCAGTCATTGCCTAGAGGTCCAGAGGCTTGAAACAGGTAAGGAGAATAGAGAGATGAGGCTTAAACCAACATGTAATAGTTTTTTTTTGTTTTTTTTGTTTTTTTTTTACATTGACAAATAGTAAAATTTGCTCTTTTGGTGTACAGTTCTATGAATTCAGACAGTTTAAAATTTAATTGTATATCCCTTACACAGTCAAGATTCAGAATTTGTCTGTTACCTCCAGTGGTCCCTTATTCTCCTTTGTAGTCAGCTCCTCCCATGACTCTCCACCTCTGCAACCACTGATCTGTTCTCCATTCTATGTCATATAGATGGAATCATGAGTCTCATCTCTTTCACTTAGCATAAAGCATTTCTGATTATGCCAGTCATTTATTATGTAAATGGTACTGTGCAGGTTTACTGTGTTTTTTTGCTCCTTTCTAAATGTGCTTATGTCACTGCCAACTCTAGTTCCATGTGTTCAGAGTATTTTTTGTTGAGAAATTATTCCGTCATAGCTTCAAATACCAGGGAAGTGCCAGATAGATTACTGGTAAGTACTCAGGAGAAGGTAGATCAGCTGTCTCTTCCCACACCCTTTACCTCAGTCATCTCCTTGCCTTTTGCATATACAAATCACATGGAAAGTTTGCTGACTGTGACCTTTGCCAGCTTTAAAAAGAAAGGGAACAGCTGTTACCATGAGGGAGTGGAAGGAATTAATGTTGTTGGCCAGCTGGCACTATTTTAGTGTGCCTTTCTGGGGAGGGAACAACAGGTGAACAACCTCTTTTTGTTTTTGTTAGTGTATAAATATAGGTTAACTTGTTTTTTATTTGCACAGAAATCTGAGAGCCAATAGTAAAGTAACCTGCCCTAACAGTTCTAGATTTTTTTTAAAGCTCATTAAATATATACACATTTATTTTAAGTGTCTTAATGAACTCCAAAGTTCAGAATATTATAGGTAATCATTGGCTCAAAACCACAAAATGTAAAAAGCTTCTTCGGTAAATGCCATTTATATCCCAACTGCTTTCCCCCACTTTTTCCCGATTTAAAAAAAAAAAAAAAAAAAAAAGATAAGTATGGTTTAGGTGGCACCTGTAGCTCAGTGGTTAGGGTGCTGGCCACATATACTGAGGCTGGCAGGTTTGAACCTGATCTGGGCCAGCTAAAAACAACATTGACAACTGCAACAATAACAACAACAACAAAAAAGAAATAGCCGGGCGTTGTGGTGGGTGCCTCTTGTCCCAGCTACTCTGGAGGCAGGTGAATCACTTAAGCCCAAGAGTTGGAGGTTGCTGTGAGCTGTGACACCATGGCACTCTACCCACGGTGACAGCTTGAGACTCTGTCTCAAAAAAAAAAAAAAAACAAATAAATAAAACAAAGTATGGTTTATAATAAAACCATACCAGCCATAGGGAAGTGGTGACTGTAAACTAGTGACCAGAATGTACTTGCTTCTAAAAGCTGAGGATGCACTCTTGCTCAAATGTGCTGTGCTATATACTGTGCTCTCTACCACCGACCCCGCCCACCTCCCACCTCCCACCTCCCACCTCCCACCTCCCACCTCCCACCTCCCACCTCCCACCTGGCACTGCTCCTTCTCTATCTCTGCCTTGCACGGATTCATTGTACATCTTTCACCAATTCCTTGCTCAAGAACTAGTGTTGATTTTTTTATTTGTTACTGAAACATACCCAAACTATTTACCTGAAATCGAAAACCTTCATCTGTGTCCTCTTGTCCCCCATTCCGCTCTACCCTACCTTGTTTGATCATCCTCTTTTTTTAGCTGTCTGGCAACAGATTGAGTTCAGTTATCAATCTTTAATTCATTTATAATTCCATTGCACATTGTAGTTGTTTAGAATAGTTTTTCTACTCAGTAACTACAGTTGTCATCTGCTCTCCTTAGTTTTAACAAATGATATGGATTTCCACTTAATTTGGAAGGCTTTGAGTCAGATAAGTACTGGTTGGAATCCTGAGTGTATCATTTGCTATCTCGGCTGGTATGTAGTTATGTATCTGAATCTTCCCTTCCTCTGCCCATGACTCCTGTTGTCCTTGTCTCTCCCATAGACCTCCCGGTAATCCTAGAACAGAACACAACTTCCTCCTCACCAGGTGGCATCTGTTCTGAGTAGCCAATTGTCAGCATGGCACTGGTTGTAAATTTCATTCTTGCTTTTATCTGTATGATTTTAATTAAATTGCTTACTCTCTCTGAGTCACACTCTCATCTCTCAAATGAGGATATTAATACCTATCTTACAGGATGACTGTTCATCAAATATTGTGTTGAGTGCCTGCCTTGTTCAGTAACGCATAGGTACTTGGGATATATCGGTAGATAAAAGCATCTGTGCTTTCTTGGAGCTTGTTTTCTAGAATTGTGAGGATTAAATGGAAATTAATGACAAATGTTCAGTATGGTGCCAGACACAGAGATGCTCATGGTGTCTTAGCTTACTTCCCGGTTGCCATATGGTTTCCATCAGGGCCAAAGGGAGTGGGGCAGGGGGAAAAATAAGCTGCTTCTTTGATTTGTAAGCACATTGTTCTTGGTGGTCTTAGTTCTCCACCTGTGCTTACAGTTCCTCCACCTTCTTTGGATCTAGCACCATCCATTCATTTTCATTCTCAAATTCTTAAGTTCATTCTTCCTCCGTTTTACCACCATACCTCACTGTCTCATCTTTTGTATTATGAACAAACAAAAAAAAAGTCTTCAGGGAGAGTAATGGGTCGGGCCACATCTATGGTGCATATAGCTATAAAGATGTTCATTGCAGCATTATTTGTAATAAAAACTAGAAACTCCTTAAGTACCTAACAATATAAGATTGGTTAAGAAAACAATGGCAAATCTATGTGGTATAATATTAGGCAGCTGTTAAAAACAGAATTGACATGGAAAGATGTTCAACATATGATGAGGCAAAAAACCAGACTGTAAAATAGTAGACACGGTAGAATCCCATTTTGGTAGAAAGGATATTGCTCCATGTTAGCCGTGTATGCATAAGAAGTGACTAGAGGGATAGACAGAATGGGTCTCTGTGGATGATGCGATTATGAGTAATTTGTATTTTTTCTTTCTTTTTTTTTTTTGGTTCTCAGTAGGCTCTGCAAACAACTAGAGGGAGTTACCATTGTTACCTGTTAGGCGATGAATTTTTATGCCCTCCCCCCCATTCATATGTCTGAATATTAAGCCCTGATACCTTACTATGTTACTGTATTTAGAGATAGGATCTTTAAAGAGGTAATTAAGTTAAAATAAGATCATATGGGTGGGCCCTAATCTGATGTGACTGATGTCCTTATAAGAGGAGGGATTTGGACACAGACATATATACAGGGAAGACAATGTGAAGACACAGTGAGAAAATGTCCATCTAAAAGCCAATAAGAGAGGCCTTAGAAGAAACCAGTTCTGTTGATACCTTGGTCTTAGACTTCTAGCCTCTAGAACTGAGAGAAAATAAATTTCTGTTGTTTAAGCTGCCTAATCTCTGGAATTTTCTTATGGGTTCCCAGCAAGTTAATGTAACACCCAACTCCTAATGATCTTTACCCCCTTCCTTCTGTTTAACAGAACCCCAACTTGATTTAAGTGTCCACCCTCCTCCAGGATAAACAGGCCCAATACCTAGTGCCAATGTCCCCTTGCCAGTTATTGACTTAAACATACACCCGTGATTCAGTTCTGGCCAATCGGAAGTGAACAATCTGGAGTGTTTCTATGTTTTCCTAGATGGTGAAACACGGTCCCTTGTTTCCTAGATACTTTCATATTTGTATATACCTAGAACTGTGGCAGCCACTTTGAGATCATAGGAGTAGCTAGATTCAGGGGCCACCCTGCCTTGATGAGGACAAAGAAACAGAAAAATAGAAAAAAAATCTAGATCCTTCTTGATGCCTTTGAATCCCCAAATAAATCGTCCTGGAGTCAAACACCACCAGAATTATTTGATGAGATAATGTAGTTTCTTCATTTTTTAAGCCAGTTTAAGTCTGCTTTTTCCTTACTTGCAGCCAAATGCATCCTAATTGTCACAATTGAAACCCCAAACAAAACACATAAGAGCAAAATAGGTTCTATAAACTTTTGTACACCTTTAGTCATATACCTAAAAGCAAGGACTCCACATCTAACAAAGTGCTCCGGCATAAAGCAGCCTTCTTTTGGCTAAAGCATAAGGTCTTAGTAAAGAATTAATTCTGCTCAGAATATTTACACAATAGAATAAACATTTAGAACCCATTTAGGTTCTCATGTCACCAAGTAGAGTGAGTAGAAGTGGTCAAGAACCATGCTGTGTAACAACTTCAGGATGATTTAAATGGAGCAGCAGCCACATCCCAGCCATTTAACATATGAGAACCCATGGAATGTACAACCCAGGACTCTGTCCTGGTGGGAAGTTTGGGAACTATTAAACATAATAAATTAAACCTTGCCTGCAAAAAGGTTATGTTTAAGGTAGAGTAAGACAGACGGGAGGCCCCCAAGACAAAGAGAGACCACGTATAGATAAGTAGGAGAGGTAAATATATACAAGGGAAAGTAAATATAAGATTTGCTTCCATCAGAGAAGAACAGACCAGACAACAGGGTTATTTCCTGGTCCCACATTTTGTAAACCATTTGCTGTGTTTAATCTTTTACTTCATTCAGGTCCCTTAGATAACTTCATCCATAAAGTAGAGATGAAACTTCATGCCCTAAATTAGGGTGCCCCACATATCATTCCCCAGTCCTTTATGTCTACACACACTGCCTTTAAAAAATACATATAGTCCATAACACTATGGTATACTATGTACCAGCTAATGTGTAATTAATAGTATTAGTAGCAACATAATAGCAGCTAAGAATTATTAAATACTTACTTGCATTTTATCATCTCTTTCCCCAACACCTCTCTGAGGTGCATACTTTTATTAGATGTGAAGTGATCCGATGCAAATGATTTGGTCAAGATCAGATGATCAGGAAGTTGCAGAATCAGGATGATGGCCAGTGAGATAGTAACGCATACACTGTCAATCACTCCTCCAGACTGCCATGCAGGAATATGTGAGAGACATGTGCACCGAGATTCCAAAAATCTCCTAGGAATTTTATTAACTAAGAATGAAAGCAAATGGGTCTAG
Organism: Loris lydekkerianus; assembly: GCA_963574355.1. Lineage (NCBI taxonomy): Eukaryota > Metazoa > Chordata > Mammalia > Primates > Lorisidae > Loris > Loris lydekkerianus. The sequence continues at coordinate 11,988 of CAUYPK010045981.1, forward strand.
AATGTTCACAAAACAAAACATTTTGGCAAGTAAGCCTATGTATACATCGTGCATTAACAGTGCTTACCTCAGAGGAGGGTAGTGGTAGCAGAGAGGATGATGGAAACTTGCATGTTTACACTGTATATTTTCAAGACACTTGGATCTTTTATGACGATGTTTTCACGTATTCCCTGAATACAGGCACACCTCATTTTATTGCATTACACTTTATTGCACTTCTCAAATATTGCATTCTTTACAAATTTAAGGTTTGTGACAACCATGCCTTGAGTAATTCTATTGGTGTCATTTTTCCAGAAGCATGTGCTCACATCTTGTCTCTGTCATATTTTAATAATTGCTGCAATTGAAACGTTTTCCTCATTATCACATCTGTCATGGTGATCTGTATTCAGTTGTCTTTGATGTTAATGTTGTAACTGTTTTGAGGCACCACGACCTACATCTATACAAGATGGCAAACTTAACTGATAAATGCTGTGTGCGACTTCTTCCCATCTCTCTCCTTCTCCTTGGGCCTGTTTCTTGAGACACAACAATATTGAAGTCAGGCCAATGAATAACCCTATGATGGCCTCTCAGTGTTCAAGTGAAAGGAAGAGTCTCACATTTCTTACTTTAATTCAGAAGATAGAGATTATTAAGCTTGATAAGGAAGGCCTGTTGGAAACTGAGATAGGCTGAAAGCTAGGCCTTTTGTGTTAAACAGTTAGCCAATTTGTGAATGAAAAGGAAAACCTCTTAAAGGAAATTAAAAGTGCTACTCTGGTGAACATACGAATGATAGGAAATTGAAGCAGCCTTATTGTCAATATGGAAGAAGTTTGAGTGGTCTGGTTGGAAGATCAAACTAGCCACAACATTCTCATAAGCCAAAGCCTAAATCAAAGCAACGCCCTTCAATTTCATAAAGGCTGACATAGGCAGAAGTAAAATTGGAAGCTAGCAGAGGTTGTCTGATGAAGTTTAAGGAAACAAGCCATCTCCATAACATACAAGTGTAAGGAGAAGAAGCAAGTTATCCAGAAGACCTGGCTAAGATCATTGATGAAGGTAGCTACACTAAACAACAGATTTTCAAAGTAGATGAAGCAGCCTTCTTTTAGAAGAAGATGCCATCCCACGCTTTCCTAGTTAGCGAGGAGAAGTTGATGCTTGGCTTCTCTTGTTAGGGGTTAAGGCAGTTGGTGGCTTTAAGTTGAAGCCAGTGCTCATTGATCATTCTGAAAATTCTGTGGCCCTTAAGACTATGCTAAACCCATTCTATCCGTGCTCTGTAAATAGAACAACAAAGCCTGAATGACAGTACATCTGTTTACAGCAGTGATTTTCAACTGGTGTGCATTGAGAGGATCTTAGGTGTGCTGCAAACATTTTTAAAGATTATTAATTAAATTATGTTCAAAAGTAATTAAAAGCACAGTAAGTGTATTCTTTTTCTTTTTCTTTTTTTTTTTTTTAATCAACGTAATTTAAACATTCCATAAGTTTATCTATAGGTTCAAGTGAAATAAGAGGTTGGAAAACACTGGTTTACAGTATGGTCTACTGAATCCTTTAAGCCCATTCCTGAGACCTAGAAAAAGATTTTTTTCAAAAGATTACTGCTCATTGACAATGCACCTGATCAGCCAAGAGCTCTGAAGGAGATGTACTAGGTGATGAATGTTGTCTTCATGGCTGCTAACACAGCATTCATCCTGCAGCCCATGGATTCAGGAATAATTTTTACTTTCAAGCATTATTATTCAAGAAATACATTTCACAAGGGTATAGCTGCCATAGATAGTGATTCTACTGATGGATCCAAATGGCAAAACCAATTGGAAACTTTCTGGAGAGGAATCACCATTCTAGATGCCATGGAACATTTGCAATTCATGGGAGATGCCAAAATATGGACCTTAACAGGAGTTTGGAGGAAGTTGATTCCAACCCTCACTTCCAACCCAAGTCCTTGAGAGGCTCAGGACTTCCATGAAAGAAGTAACTGCAGATGAGGTGGAAATAACAAGAGAATTAGAATTAGAGCCTAAACATGTGGCTGGATTAGGCTCTAATTGAATTGCTGCAATCTCAGGATAAAAGTTGAATGGAGGAGGAGTTGCTCCTTATGGATGAACGAAGAATGGGGTTTCCTGAAATGGAATCTTCTACTGGTAGAGATGCTTTGAACATTATTGAAATGACAATAAAGGATTTAGAATATACATGAACTTAGTTTATAAAGTAGTTATTTGTTAATAACTAACTACTGTATTAACTAAGTTATCTATATAACATGGCAAACTTAGTTAATACATAAGTGGAGCATTTGCACATAGCGTTTATCAGTTAAGTTTTGAAATTTTGAAAGAAGTTCTACTGTTAATAACTAGTTATTAACTAACTACTTATTCAGTCCTTTGAGAGGATTGAATCCAATTTTGAAAGAAGTTCTACTGTGTATAAAATGCTATCAAACAGCACCACATGCTACAGATAAATCTTTCATGAAAGGAAGTCAATGTATGGGGCAAACTTCATTGTTGTCTTATTTTGAAAACCTGCCACAGCCACCCCAACCTTCAGCAACCACTACCCTGACCAGTCATCAGCCATCAACATGAAGGCAACACTGCCCCACTAGCAAAAAGATTATGACTTACTGAAGGCTGAGATAATATGTAGCAGTTTTTTAGCAAAAAAAAATTTTTAATTAATGTGTGTACATTTTTTCAACATAATGGTATTTCACTTTTTTTTTTTTTTTTTTTTTGAGACAGAGTCTCAAGCTGTTACCCTGGGTAGAGTGCTATGGTGTCATAGTTCACAGCAACCTCCAACTCTTGGGCTCAAGCGATCTTCTTGCCTCCATTTTTCTATTTTTAGTAGAAACAGGGTCTCACTTTTGTTCAGGTTGGTCTTGAACTTGTGAACTCAAGCAATCCATCTGCCTTGGCCTCCCAGAGTGCTAGGATTACAGGCATGAGCCATCCCACCTGGCCTCTATTTCACAATTAATAGACTAAAGTATTGTGCAAAAATAATTTTTATATGAACTGGGAAATCAAAAACTTCGTGGGACCCACTTTATTGTGGTATTTGCTTTATTATGGTGGTGTGATACTGAACTTGCACTATTATCTCTGAGGTGTGCCTGCATTTAAGGAAACAGTTGTACAATAACTAAAGCTACCACTAGAGGGCTCAACAAGCTGCTTTCCGTGCCAATCTAGAGGTACTGCCAGGAGAGCTGTCCAGGTGCTGAAGTGTGTAGCGCGGGTAGCTTACTGAAGCGATGCTGGGGAGTCTAGAAAACCTGTTGGAGCCTCCACTGCAAAGCTCTGTGCCTGAGAATCAGTAAGTGTAAGGTGTCAGGCTGGATTATGGGACTGTACTGTATTCTTTAATACTCTCTGTCGGTCCAACATGAACCAGTTCTAGCATGTCAGGGAAGAGTAAGCAAGTGATAGGATTTCAATATGCTCTTCACCCAAGAAAACATATGACACTTTGCCATCAGAAATACTGGTGAGATTGGCAGCCCAGAAGCTTGAGGTGCAAGCTTCAGCTAGCAATAGAGACCAGGAATTTTTACCTAGTTCTCAGATGCCAGATATGGCATAGGAAAGGAAGGTGCTTTTTTTTTGTTTTTTTGTTTGTTTGTTCTAAAAGTGTTATTGCCTGAGTTCACTTAAAAGAACTCAAACTTTACAGTCTCTTGTCACAAGGTTTATAAACAAGAGCCAGGCCCTTCATTTTACTGTTTTATAAGAGATCATAAATTCAAATGTAAAAATAATTCATGAAAAATGAAAACTTGTCTACAGTACTTGAATTTGGTGAAGGATATGGCAAATGGGTATGGATGTATATTATTCCTGAGAGTTTAAATTGCTGTAACCTTTAGAGGGTGATTTGGCAGAATATATAAAAATATCAATGGGTATTCTTTTCGACCTAGCAATTCCATGCTGGGGATGTAACCTAGAGAAATGTAAATAAGTATGCAGTATCTTTGTATTGTGGTCAGGCAGACAGTGATGCAGTTGTAAAAAATTAGAACTGATCTAAATGTTATTGGTAGGAGATAGGTTAAATCATAGTTCAGTAATTACTGTGCAGTCACTGAAAGGTTGATTTACATGAATAGACAATTAAAGATATCCCTAATATTTGCTGGATTAAAAAACACAGGGTAGAGAATGATATGTACAGTAAAATCTATTCATGTAAACACAGAGGGTGCCAAAAACACTATACACATTTTAAGAAAGGAAAAACTGTATTAAAATTATAACACTCAATATATACTGATAACAAAAGATGAATACAGTCATGTTTGACTTTTGCAATTACAAGAGATGCTCAAAGTGGTTACCATCAGCATCAAACTCTACAGAGAATCATTGCGTGAACAACACTGACCAAATTGTCCACTTGTATCGCTGTTCATGTTGTTCCAGTTTCTTCCAGAAGTACCACCAGTATAGTTGGTTTTCAATGGTACACCACAGGTAGTTTTCCCACAGGTAAAAGTGAAGGGGAGTGAAGTCAGGAGAATGTGGGGGAAACTCCTGCACCTCTTCAACCTGTCCATTGTCCTGGCAAATTCTCATCGAGGTAAGCTCTGACATCTTGGTGCATATACTCCTGGGATGAAAACTTTCCATTTTGCTGTCTTAAGAATGCACCCTGTGCTTGTTTTGCTAACTCCTGCCTCATATGCACATTGTGGGGTAGACTTCTGTGGTGAGCTGTAAACTGTTCCTACACCACAGTAGAAAAAGCAGGGCTTGCTGTGTAAGGCCTCTCGGATCTTCCCTTGTGCACATCACGCACGGTACCTTGCACCTTGAACTCATCATGAATGCAAGCAGTTGTCAGGCATGTTGGAGGTCCTGTTGCATAACTCATACCTCCACCATCATTGCACTTCCACAGCATTCTCAAATTTCAAACACCACTTCAAAATGGTCTTGCACCCCTGGAATGACAATCATGCTTCTGCCCTTTTCTTTGATGGTCCTGCCTATCCTGTGGTGATGTTAGAATTCATTTAACACCATCTTTTGAGTGACTGTCATAGTACACAACCCTACTGTAATTCAATTCAACTTTGAAAAGTAATACATAAGGATGGGCATGGTGGCTCACGCCTGTAACCCCAGCACTGTGGGAGGCTAAGGTGGGTGGATTGCCTGAGCTCACAGGTTTAAGACGAGTTGAGTCTGAGTGACACCCCATCTTTAAAAATAGCTGGGCGTTGTGGTACGCACCTATAGTCCCAGCTACTTGGGAAGTTGAAACAAAAAAAATTGTTTGAGCCCAAGAGTTTGAGGTTGCTGTGAGCTGTGATGCCAGAGCACTCTACTGAGGGCAACAAAGTGAGTCTCTGTCTCAAAAAAAAAAAAAGAAAAAAAAACTAATATGTAAATAAACTCTTTCAAAATGTGTATTTTTTTTTTTGGCACCCCGTATATTTGAATATGTATGCATGGAAGAATCCAGAAGGCCATGGACTAAAGATTTTTTTCTTTTTTTTGAGATGGGGTCTCTCTGTCACTCATGCTAGAGTGCAGTAGCACAGATCATAGCTCATTGTAACCTCAACTCTTGGGCTCAAACGATCCTTCCAACTGAGCCCCTGCCACTCCCGTGTAGCTAGGACTACAGGTATGTTCCACCATGCCCAGCTCGAGTGTTTAAACAGGTTTTTGTTTTGTGTTTTTTGAAATAAGGTGTTGCTTTGATGCCCAGGCTGGTCTCAAACTTCTGGCCTCAAGCAATCCTCCTGCCTTGGCTTCCTAAAATGCTGAGATTATAAGAATGAGCCCCCAGGGCTGGCATACGTACAGAACCAGCAGTGACTTTTTTTTTTTTTTTTTTTTTTTAGCCAAAATGAAGTCACTTTTATTTCTTTCTTTTTTTCTTTTTTTATTGTTAGGGATTCATTGAGGGTACAAGAAACCAGGTTATACTGATTGCATTTGTTAGATAAAGTCCCTCTTACAATTGTGTCTTGCCCCCAAAAGGTGTGTCACACACCAAGGCCCCACCCCCTCTGTCCTTCCCTCTCTCTGCTCTTCCTTTCCCCACCCCTCCCTCCTTCTTTCTCTCTCTCTTTCCCCCACCTCCACTGTGTCATTAATTTTCATTAATTGTCCTCATATCAAAATTGAGTACATAGGATTCATGCTTCTCCATTCTTGTGATGCTTTACTAAGAATAATGTGTTCTACTTCCATCCAGGTTAATACAAAGGCTGTAAAGTCTCCGTTTTTTAAAATGCCAGCAATGATTTTTATTTAGAGACTGAGAAGCCAGGGAAAAAGTGAGGAACTTTTCACTCTGTGTTTGGTACACATTTGTCTGATCCACAATGAGCATGTACCATTTCATACTTTTAAAAAAGATAAAAGGGGGGGCAGCACCTGTGGCTCAGTGAGTAGTGGGTTCAAACCTGGCCCTGGCCAAACTGCAACAAAAAAAATAGCCGGGCGTTGTGGTGGGCACCTGTAGTCCCAGCTACTCGCGAGGCTGAGGCAAGAGAATCGCCTAAACCCAGGAGTTGGAGGATGCTGTGAGCCGTGTGACATCATGGCACTCTACTGAGGGCGATAAAGTGAGACTCTGTCTCTACAAAAAAAAAAAAAAAAAGAAAGATAAAAAGGGATTGTGTAAGGCAAAATATTGAGGTAGGATGTATTACTGTTCCCTGTTTCTGTACCCTTTAAAATTTATTATTCTTTTTACTTTTATATTTAACACACTACTAGGAAATTTTCTTCTTCTTCCTGTGTTTTTTTTCCCTCCATTTGATCCCCACCAAGGGACTTTATCAGAGGACATTTTTAAAGTGAGATAGATGTTACCCTGGAAAATTTCCATTAAGAACCAAGTCACAAAAGTCTCTTGGCAGCTCAATAGATCCGTTCACACATCCATTCTGCAAATTTGTGATAATAGACAACTCTGTGTGCATCAGCAACTCACCACATCTTCTTGGCTATGAAGTTAGTAAAGATTCAGTCATAGCTTGGATCTGTGCTAATTTCCATGAGTCTTTTTAAAATTGTTTTATGCAAAATCCAATTAGTATTGATTAAGCTCTTGACGATGGAAGAGGTAGTGAGATTTGGGGAAGTGGGAAATCTGTTTAGCATTGGAAAGATTGCTGGACCAGCCATAGGAGGAAAGCTTTGTAAAGATTCTCAATTAGAGAGTGAGTAGCAACAGATTCTTCATGAAGATGATGCAAGGCCCCAGATTTATCACTATTTGCAAACTGTACGACCACAGGGTAACTGCACTCACTTCTGTCAATGGGGTGAGGGGAAAGAATCACCACAAAGGCTAAAACACTGTAACAGATTACACCCCCTCTGCATGTGGGTGACCAGAAGTTTTCTAATAAGATACATGTTTTTTTAAAAGGCAAGCTTGAGACAAAGTTTATTGAGGAAGAGAAAGGTAGGCTTACAGAGAAAGAAAGTTACAAAGCAAGGTACGTTCTCCAGAGATAGGGAACGGGACCCCATTGCCAGGGCAAGTAGGCAAGGAGGCCTCTAATGAGATATTAACATGGTTAAGTTTCTGTGCAGTCTGTTCAGAATGTTTGGGATAGTGGGATTTTTTAAATTAGAATAAAACAAAAGCAAGCTCTTCACAGCTTGGAATTGACAAGTCTACTTTTTTTTTGTTTTTTTGACAAGTCTACTTTTTAACATTTCTTCATCTTTACATTTAATGGGTTCAGTAAATAGAGAATATTTTAGTTGATACTTTGGATGCATCAAATTGCTATTTAAAACTAAAATATAACCACTAATGGGACTAGAGAATATTACTGAGGCAAAAAGCATCCCGTTTTCCAGGGCCAGTGAAGAGAGAGGGAACTTGGGTTCTGTTGTTCATCTCTTCCAACCAATACACTTCTGTATGGCTCATCTCAAAACAAGAACGAGTGAAAGGTGAGAGACAGACCTTCTTCATATGCTAGGGAACTAAATCTGCAGTGATTTTCTGCCTCTGTGGGGCAGATGTGGCTTTCAAACAAAATAATAGTGACAATAGTTCTCTCTCTCTCTCTCTCTCTCTCTCTCTCTCTTTTTTTTAAAGGTGCTGAATCTCTGATTTATTAGGCAGCATGGAAATAACAGGTTTAGGTTAAGTTACAGAAAGAGCTCAAATGCTCATAAACAGCAGCCAGGCTTGCTTGGGGGTGGGAAGGGGAATTCTTCAGATTACTGCACAAGGACGCAAAGATTCCTCATCCTAAACAAAGTATGAAGGGGTACACAGTTTTCTTGTAAGAACGAAGAAATCCAAATACTAAATAAGGTATCCACAATGACTATAAGACACCCCTTAAGGGATAAGCATGTATTTGTAGGAAGCAAACAAGCTTTCCATAGAGAAACCACTTTCACGAGATGATTAGGTGGACTTGGGTTTTGCTTCTGCATCTGTCACTTGGTGAATGAAGATACCATCCTCAGGATGTTCTGTGTCATCCATTTCATACATATAAGATGATGCTATTGCGAGCGTAGTCCCATCATTACTGAAGGCAAGTGGTGCAATGCTGGTGGGGTACCGATGGAACTGGCACAGTCGCTTTTTGTTAAATGGATCCCAAATATTTACAAATCCATCAGAACCACCTGTGGCAAATGTATTGTGGATATTGTGAAAGGAAACTGCATTGACTGGGTAAATCTGCTCAATATTATTTTCTTTAGGTCTGTGACATTTGAAGGCATACTTTTTCTTCTGTACCTCAGGGCTTGGGTCCAAGTACTCCACTGCCACTCGGCCTTCAATAGAGCTTAAGACATAACCCTGCTTATTTGGAAATGCTCTTATGCAGCGAGTCTAGTATTTTAGGCTGGACTCCCTGCGCTGCTGCACATAGCCCATGTTCCGTAAGTCCCACCAACACTCTGCGGCCTGCTGTTCCCACAATCAGTCGGTCACCAGACACAGAGAGGGTATACACCTTTTCAGGCTGAGAGAAGATCCCAGCATTACAAGGAGTTCCGGGATCCCATAATTTAACAGTTTGATCTCAACTTCCAGTAACCATCACATTCACTTCTGGACAGTATTCAACACATCTGATAGGGGCATCATGGGTTCCAACGAGATTTTCTTGATCAGTGTTCAAATCATGCATTTTCAATTGATGATCTAATCCCCCACTCCAGGCATGTGTTGGATCTCAGAACGCGCAGTCCAGGATGGCACCGGTGTGCTGGTACTTGAGTTGCATGGAGTTGGCTGGCACATCGTAAAGGCGCACGGTCGTGTCCCAAGAGGAGACCAGCAGGAACTGGGAGGTGTTGGGGCTGAACTTCACCGAGGAGATGCCATCCTCTGGTGGCTGGTTCAGCTTGAACTCATTAGAGCTGGTCATCTTTGGCACGCCTCAGGGGTAACGTCTCCGCTGCTAACCCGGGCCACCACCGCCTCCTTACTTTCCATTGGAGCACTCCAATAGTTCTCTTTTCATGGAGCATTTATGGTATGCCAGACAGTTTCATCTCATTAAACCTCACCAGATAAATTATATTTGTTCCCTATTTACAGATGTGAAAACTGAGCAATGATTTATCCAAGGTTATGGAACTGGTAACTAGCAAAAGTAATTTAATTGCCACTTATTGAAGCAATTCAGATTTATTACAACCCATAGTCTATATAACTTCCTTCTAGAATAAATCAATATATAATCTGTTTATTTTTTCCTTTGAGTTAGTGATGTGCTTTAGGAGATAAGACATATATTGATAAAACAAGAAGTGAATGAGGGAGTAATAGAATAGACTCAAATCTGATATAAAGACTAAAAATAAGACAGTGTCAACCACCAAAGAGGTAGGCTGGGTAGAGGGCCTAAAGACTCTGGAAGGAGATGCCTTAGTTTGGGCAGCCATTACCAGATACCAAAGATTAGGTGGTTTAAACAAAAGAAATTTGTTTTCTCACAAATTTGGAGGCTGGAAGTCTAAAATAGGGTAGGGTCGCATTCTCCTACTAACTCTCCTTAGCTTGCAGATGGCGGCCCTCTTGCTGTGTCCTCACATGGCCTTCCCTCTGTGTGTGCACAACCCTGGTATTTCCTCCTCTCCTTATAAAGACACCGGGCGCACTGGATTAGGGCCCCACCCTTCTGACTACATTATACCTTAATTATCTCTCTAAAGGCTCTATTTCTAAAGCAGTCACATTGGGGAGCTTCATCAAATGAATTTGGCAGGGATACGATCCAGTCCACATTGCAGAGACTCAGTGGGAGAGCAGTGAATTCTGCCCGGAGTCAGGGAAGAGTCAGTAGGGGAGACAGTGCTAGAGTCGCCGCTGACCCTGCAAACCATCTGTCCGAATGTCAAAGAGGAAGCCCTGCACCAGGAAAAGTATTTGATGAGATGACCTCCAAAAGCTTGTCCAAGTAAAGATTCTGTGAATTATAGGTCAGAAAATGCTTCAGCGGGCAGAGACCTCTCAGGAAGAGGGCTTGATAAACACTCTTGACAACGTGGAATGAGCTGATGATGCTAAATTGATCTCGTGCATAAATAATTCCTTTTTCTCTTACTATGTTCACAGTGTAGTGCATTCACTTCTATCACTTTCTAGGATTTCTATAACACAGGGAGTCAAGCGTTTTGTTTCCTTGGATTAGGATATTGATATCTTCTTTAGAGGGGCATTCATTTTTAACTGGATCTGTTTCAAACTTCTTAAAACTTTGGAGCATAAGACAAATGATGGATGTTTAACAACAACCCAATATGTGCTTAGAAATGTAATAAGCTGTGCTAAGACAATGACCCCTTCTCCTGAATGGCTTCTTATTTTTATTAAATATAAAGAGCAAAATGTATACTACGTCTTGTGGACAGCAAACATCGGATTTTTTTACTTAAAAAAAGTCAGATGTTTTGGATCACATCGAGTCAAAGACAAACCCTCCAACTGTGCGAGGAAGTATGGACTCGTGGGAACAAATATGGCCATCACACAATCTCATCCATTTCCTCCTATTCCAATCCCTACAGAGGCAGGCCTTGTGGAATGTTTTTCTTCTGCTTTGAATTTCTGAAGATAATGTGCATTAAAGTGAAAAGTTGTTATCTGTAGTTCAAGGGCAAAAGAGACCATAAGGTACTGAAAAAAATTAGAGTCCTGCAACCCAAGAAGACTGCCGTGTTATGCTGGCATATCAGGCCACAGCAGTGGAGTACACCAGTTCTCGAGGTGAAAGCCACAGGGAGGGAATTAAAGCAGCTCCAAACCTCTTACTCAGCACACGCTGGTATTCGTGCAGAAGCGGGGATACCAGTAAGACTCAACGTGCTGACTCAGGGTCTGTTTACAATTCCTATTATTAATAGAGAAATCCTTGAAAGGACTAACTCCTAAGACGTGAAACACCCTTATTACATTTGGATGAGCACACCAAGGTGTGATTTACTCAGTCAAGGGCACCGCTGGAATTGAGGGAAATATTTCCACTTGCAAACTGCCTTCCAGCTGTGCCATTCGGCAAAGTGCTTTGGGCCTCCTCAGTTACCTTATTTGTGAAATGGGGAATAACTTGGGGGAATGCTTGCTTTGTAGGTGGCCAAGAGGATTGCACGCCATAATGTATGTGATGCATCTGGCCCAGTGCCCTGACATGTCATGAGTATCTGATAAATGTTAATGGCAATTAAGACAGTAACTCAAGAGGTCTTCACATTCAGAACAGCATTACCAGTTGCTCTTAAACAACTAAGCATTATCTTTGATATTTAAATTCATGCCCAATATATATATATAATTTTCTGAGACAGAGGCTCACTTCGTCACCTTTGGTAGAGTGCTGTGGCGTCACAGCTCACAGCAATCTCGAACTCTTGGGCATAAGTAATTCTCTTGCCTCAGCTTCCCAAGTAGTTGGGACTATAGGCACCCACCACAATGCCCAGCTATTTTTTGTTTGTAGCTGTCGTTGTTTGGTAGGCCCAGGCTGGATTCGAACCCGCCACCTCTGGGTATGTGGCTGGTGCCCTAGCTGCTGAGCTGTGGGCTCTGAATCCATGGCCCATATTTTCTAAAAAGTAGAAATGTAGAGAGAAATGGAGAACATTTAGAAAACTTATTTAAGAAACAGAACAAGAAGTTCTGCCCAGAATTCTAAAAAAATGATCAACATCACTCTAGGATCTTGAAAGTAGGATCTAACTCATGATTCTATTGATAATTGTGGACACGTTGAATTGAAACATTATGTGATATTCACTGTGCTAAGGAATTTGCCTGATACATTTCATTTAATCATCAAAATAACCATGGGAAACACACCATTATCCCTGTTTCAAGAATTAGGAAAGCGAGGCTTTGAGAAATTAAGTAAATTTCCAAAGGACTCCTTGCTGTCAAATTAGTTATCTATTGCTACGTAAGAAATTATTCTAAAACTTAGTGTCTTAAAACAGTAAACATTTTCAAGGCCAGGACTAGGGTGAGGTAAGGTATAGGTCTGGAGTGAAAAATTGAAGCAGATGCCAAAAACTCAGCAATAAAGAGAAATCACGCTTTTAAAAATCAAAATAACATTCTGGTGAACAAAATATCAAAACTTTACATGCAGATAAGATCAGTACCACCAATTTCTCGCTTTGCCTCAGACTCTAATATGGCTTGACACAGCATCTGGAGTGATTTTGTTTCACTTTCAGTTCCCCCACCTTTCAAATAAACGTATGTTCTCTAAGCTCTATCTCTTAATCCAAGTCGTCTGTTTAGCTCCATCCCCAAAGCCACTCTTCTAATCCAAGTTATCTTCTTTCACTTGTTCTCCTGGAATAGTCCCTCGAAATGCCCTTTACACTGTGCTCTGGGTTCCCTAGGAAGCAGACTCTGAGATGGAGATTTGCATGCAGGAAGTATCTTAGAGGGGGGTACATAGGAAAGCATGATTGGGCAGTGGTGAGGGCTAACCATGATGCAGTCACAGCCAAGGCCTCAGCTGATCCCACAGGAGTGCTGGAGTTGTCTCCAATGGTGAGTATGGGGGTCCGGCCTTTATACCAACACTGGCAGCCCTCCTACATCCACACGTAGACTTGTTGGATGAAAGCTTCCCGCAGGGAGGACGATGACCTTAAGGCAGTGCTCTTCAGCCAAAATCAATTCCCAGAGAGGGATCAGCTGAGTGCTGTGAGTCATCATTGCTAGCAGAAGCCAGGGCATCGAGTGCCTCAGTCTTGAAGAGGGTGGTGATGGGGGCATCACAAGGGCTTATCACAAATATCCACTACCCAGTCCAATCTATTCCCTCCTGCAGCTGCTGCACTAACTGAGCGCCGCTCATCCCTGAGTCAGGACTCTACATTCTTGGCCTGGAATGCTCTCACATCCTGCTCTCTGCCTGCCCAGCTCCTATTCATTCTTTCACCTAAATGACCTTTTTCAAAGAGCTCTCATACGATCCCCCATTTTTTTGCCTACTTCTTATCAAAGTGCCCCAAAACACAGTGGTTTAAAACAAACGTGTCATTTCTCACGACTCTGAGGCTTGGCTGGATTGTTCTGCTAGTCTCCCCTAGGTGGCTGCAGCCATCTGGTGGGTTGACTTGGGGCTGGGCTGAACAGGGGTTTGGGTCTCTCTCTCCACATGGTTTTCCTCCCAGCTTCTTCCGGGTAGGGTGGTCTCAGACTTCCAGTTGGGTGAGAATGGGAGCTGAAGGCCTCCTGATACCTAGACTCTGCAACGTGCATGACATCACTTCTGCCACAGTCTATTGGTTAAACAGGTCACAGGAACTGCCCATATTCAAAGGATAGGAAAATAGGCTCTGCCTGTTGATGGGAGGAGCTACAATAACTTTTGCAGTTATATTTAGGTTAAATCCATCTAAACTAGGTACCAGGACAGCAGGTGTTGGCTTACACCTGTAATTCTGGCCCTCTGGGAGGTGGAGGCAAGCAGTATTGCTTGAGCTCAGGAGTTTGAGACCAGCCTGAGTATGAGTGAGATCCCCCTCTCTAAAAAATAAAGCTAGGCATTGTGGCGACTAAGTGAGATTCTGTTTAAACAAACAAACAAACAAACGAAGTTCCTATGCTAATCTGTTCCTAGCCATGCTCTACTTTTCCTTTGTAATTGTTCTTAACACAGTTTGCAATAATGTTTATTTGTGTTTTAATTTGTTCCCCTCTATATTAGGGATGCTAAGAGAATAGTCATCATGCCAGCGTTTCTTCACTTATCCCAACTGCCCAGCCTAGTGCCTCACAAATAGTTGGCGCTCAATATATGTTGGTTGAATAAATAAATAGGTAAAGGAATTCAAGTTCCCTCTCACATCTAACATTCTATGACTGCTATGGACTGTGGTAGCCCAGATTTATCACCAAAGCAGCCTTGAAGTTAGTACAAAATGAAAGATGGGATCATTGTACATATCTTAAGGTAGAAGTTCTCAAAGCATCTTTACCATCACCTAGAAACTTGTTAGAAATGTAAATTCGGATCCTATTGGATCAGAAACTCTGGAGGCAGGGCCAAGAAATCTGTCTCTTTAAGTTTTTCAGGTGATTCTGATGAACATGGAAGTTTGAGGACTGTTGTTCCAAAACATGTTCCCTGAATCACTAGCTTTGTGCATTTAAATGAAAGTTAAAGGGCAAAAGGGTTCAATGGACCCGTAACCAGGAAACTTTGAGTTAAACACAGTTTCTGTACTGTAGGATTCTATTTGCTCAGAGGCTTTAATATGCAAATGTGCCTTGGGAATCTCTGAGACAGGTTGATGGTGTCAGTTCTTCCAGGAGTATCTCATGGGACCAGCATTTCATGAAATGCGCTTTGACTCTTGGGGAAAACACTGCTGTAAATCAGAAGCAGAATGTATACACTGACAAAAAGAAATTACAACTGAGAAGTATTTATTGAAAAGGAATTTTATAGCTAACACAGGCCTCAAAAAACTTAGGGCTAAGCTCAGTGTTGTGTGACACTGGGTAATGAGTTTGTTGGTAGAACCTTATCACAGTGTTCTTTTCAAAATTGTGTTATTTTGAAACAAAATTTGAAGTTTTTGTTATTATCTCCAATTTTCAGACAGGAAACCAAGGCTCAGAGGGGACAGAACTTGCCTGAGGTTATGGAGACAATGTGTGTGAAAATGGAATTGCCCCACCCATACAAGGTACCTAGACAGGGCGTTTCAGTCTGGCTTGTGGATGGGTAGCGATAAGTCCCAAGGATCTAGAACATTTCCAACAGCATCATCAAGCCCCAATAGGGAAATAGCCAGCTAGAGGTGCTGTTCTTTCCTCTTGCATAGTATGGACACTGATGAGAAGCTTGAGGCGCCCAGTTACTACTATTCTTCACCTTAAACAAGCAAGGTCATGAACATTTGGATGCCATTTGGTGGATGCTCCAATTTTCTAAAATGAAGGAAAACTGGTGTCTCCTGCCTGGTCCTCATCTGGTGTGCCTGCATTCCCCAGACTGGTTTTGCAGTAGGAAAAGAACTAAAAAAGTCACATCTTTCCGCACCACTGTTGGTGCCATTCTGGCTTTCTCTTTATCAAGCAGAAGGCTCCTTACCAAAGTCACAAATCAAAGCTTTCAGGAAAAGACACTAACGAATACCTACCAAGAGGAAATAAATGGCTATTACCATTGAAGAGACTTGGAAGTTATAATTTGAATCTAATACATTTTGTTTATTATTGCATCTCTCTTATTTATCAGCAAATATCATTATATTACCATGATGCGGTAGCAACCATCTTTCACTAAGTGTGCATATGTAACAAAAGCTGTCCTAAGTGCCTTATATGTTATATAAATGAATTCTCACAACATTGTGAAGTAGTATAATTTTTTAAAGTTAAATTACATTTTTTGTGTGTGTGTGTGTGGAGATGGGATTTTACTATGTTGCTCAGGCTGGTCTCAACCTCCCGAACTTAAGCAATTCTCAATCAAGCCTTGGCCTCCCAAAGTGTTGGAATAAAAGGCTCGGGCCACTGTACATAGCCATAGAAGCTGTATAATATCATCTTCATTTTCCCGACGAGGAAACTGAGGCTTAGAAAGTCTCTCATTCATCAAAGCCAGCCAGCCTGCTTACCCATTCCACCATGCTATATATAACAATGGGAATCGTAAAAATAATGTACATGTTCCTTAAAAACACTTGCCTGATTTTTCTTTTTGGCATGCCAAAAACACAAAATTTTTAAAAGGATAATGTAATTTTAAGGTTCAGACCTCCAAGTTACTTTTAAGAAATGTCTTTCCTTCCTTTAATCCATTAATTACAGAAAACAGTATGGTGTTCTGGTGAGCAATAATGGCTTTGATATGAAGAATGTCCAGATGTAGGGAGAGTTACTTTATGGGAGATAGTCCTTTGTCCTGAAAATGGGGACTGTAACATCCCACCTCCCAGAATTGTAGTGAATGTTAAATAAGGACATGTAGGTATATAAAGTCCCTGGTCCAGAGCCTGGCACCCAGCAAGTGTTCAATGAGTGGTGGCTGGCTCTGTTATTATTGTGGGAGCCCCTGAGTTGAGTTCAGATCAGGAGTCCACCTGTGTTTAATATTCCTCATCTTCAGCTCCATAGCTTTTATATACACCTTCATTTAAGGAGTTCAAGACAGGAGCCCTAAATCAATCTCTGTATGAACACGGTTAGCTATGAATTTGTTGGAGGGGTCAGAGGTCACAATTCTAGTTCTAGCCATGTAAACTCAGGAAGTCCTGTGCTTTATTTTCCTTATTTGTCAGATGGGGATAATATCAGCATTCAGTTTCTCAAAGGGTTGTTAGGAGGAGAAAATAAATCAAACAAATGGAAAGATAAAGTGTGCTATCTGCAGTCATTAATGTCAACTTCTAGCGGGCTCGTAAATGCTGCAAAGGACACATTCTGCAATAGGAAACAGCTTCAGATTGTAATAAAACTCAGTGACAGAGTAACACCTTAACTGTTTACCTTTGTGTCTTCCCTGGGGAAGGCCAGTGTAAGAGGGTCAGCGATCCTGTTTCCTACTTCTAATGTGTACCCTTCGGTACAATTACTCACCTACGGTCAAAAGCCAGGTATTAAAGGCAGAGATCAACCAGAAATCTCATTGTCACCTCTGGTTTCCACTTATGACATGAAAATGCTTCACTCCTTTGGGGTGAAGATGCTGTGAATAGGGCTACTTTTAATTATACACTTTCTCAAATTAATGGATCAAGGCAAAGGAAGAAGCATGTAGATGTTGAAAGATGCGTTAACTATATTGCCATTATTGTTGATAACCTGGGAAAAGTTTCCACTGCTCGGAAGCCGAGGTTCATTTGTCATTTTATGTTGTAGAAGCTAGTCTCGTGGAAGAAATGTGTTCTTTCCCCTTCGTTACCAGCAGAGACTACATCTGCTCCCCACCCTGTACCTTTATGTTTTGCAGCATTTGCCTTGACAGACTGCCAGCTGCCTTTTTCTCTGACAAGTGGATTGAATGGCCAGAACTACTTGGGCACTGCTGTTGACGATGAAAATTGGAACACCCAACCACAGCCCACTCTGAGTAGGTTGGTACAAATTTATATCCTATGGCTGTGTGGGCAGCACCTTCTGAAGAGACAGATGCTTGTTTAAAGGCTAAGATGGGCATTCTGGAGCTGTCTCGAGGGTGTGAGATGGTAGGAGGCTCAGTTGTCTAGCGGTTGGTCGAGAGCTTGGATTTGGGAGGCAGACAGCCCAGTTAGAACCTGAGTAGCTGGGTGAGCTTGGGGCAAGTCGCCTCTCTTCTCTGAGCTTCCCTTTACTCTTGTAGTATGGTTGCTCTGAAGGTCAAATGAGGGTAAATCTGTAAAGTACTGGTGTTAGTACCTGATAAATGGTAAGAAGTCAGTGAACATCAGCGATTGCTATTATGGATGCTTGTAAAGTGCTTGCCCAAGTACGTATATTAAGGGTGGCTGCTGTTGCTATATTAATATTGTCAGTGTTGTCCTTGTCATCTGGACATCGAATCAGCTCTGCTTCTGCTCCCAGTTCTCACAGACCCTTACCCAGTGGAAATGGTTCCATCACTTCCTGCTCAGAGTCTCCCTGTGCATAGGACTCAGACACGACTTCCTAGGAGAGTGGGTGGGAGACCTTCACCAGTATCTGAAATAGATTCCAAGCTGTCCTCACCCACCACAGTCATTGCACAAGACTAGTGTAACCCTCTGCCTTTCTTTCTTCTCACCCCCCTCCTCATCAAATTTCCCCTAAACTCGCCTACAAATCCTGACATCCCTTAGGTAAAATGCATTATTCCTCCTTCTGAACATGTAATTGACTTGCTGCTAAGGCTCAGTCAAGGATAGCAATTGTCTCCCTTTCAGCCTTGGTGGGTGTCAGATCAAAACTGAACTAGGGATTCCTACTATGGGTTCCATATTGTATTTGTCTGATGAGGGGGGTTCTAGCACATATAGGTGCCACATTGCTGATGATTAATCCAGCTGTATGGTCCTGGATGTTGGTGTAGCTAACATTTTTGAATGTAAACTTTGTTAGGCACTGGGTTAAGAGCTTTCTATGAATTAACCCATGGAATCCTGTGAGGTGTTATTACCCTATTTTACCTAAGGGTTAATTACACTGCCCCAGGGTTGCCTGGTTGAGTTAGAGGTAGAGCCTATGTGGAACTCAGGGGTCCCTTGGTCTCTAAAGCCATAGTCTCCTAATTCCTACACTACTTCCAAAATGTATTTTGAGAATAACTCAGTATCTGAACTTCCCTGATGGTCTCATATACTTTTGCTGTTGGAAAGAGCCTCCCAGTCCGCTGATATTAATGGGTGCCTGACTTTACTGTAAGGTTGGAGGGGGAGGTGGTGTTGACGCGATACACAGCATTTTCACAGTCTCACCCACGCTTCATCTGCAAGGTGAAGCAAGTGTTAGTCATGTTCCCAGAGACCCAGGATGCACGGGCATTTATTCTAATGAGAAGCAATTAAAGAATTACTCCTTATGGTGTAAGTATTTCCTTGCCCAAAGGAGAAAGGTTTTGGATTTTGGCAAAACAAACAAAACATCAGACTCTTTTCCATCACTTGTCTTATATTAAAAATGAGGTGGATCTATGGATTTAATGTATCATTAAATGTACGTTATTTAAATATTTTGCTTTTTAATGACTTTGAGAATTAACAAAGAGGTTATAAGAATAACTATAATAGAGTAACCCACTGTCATTTTATTTATTTATTTACTTATTTAGGGTGGTTTTGCCCTATTGCCCAGCTTGCAGTGCACAATCATAGTTCCCTGCAGCCTTGAACTTCTGGGCTCAAAGGATCCCCTAGTCTCAGCCTCTTGAGTAGCTAGAACAGAAACAAACCCCTGCACCTGGCTACTATCCTTTATTTTGAAGTGTCACAACATGATTATATTTACACACATATACCTGCACACAAACACACTCACAGATACATTCACACATGCTTGCTCACAATTCACACACAGAATGAAGACATTTTGAGATTTATTATACGTATATTTTAAATAGAGCAATAAACTTTTCTCTAGCTTCTGAATTAGTAAATATTTAATTTATTCACATATCCATTCATTCATTAATTCATTCAACGGGTATTTATTGCACATGGGACTTAGTTCAGGGAAAAGTACAAAATAAATATATGTATGATTGCTTATGATTTGAATGGCTAGGCTATTAAATTTCTATGGATGATAGTATGGCCAAAGGAAGTCAATTCAACCTTATTTTTTATTTTTGGCTGGATTATTAGATCAGAATTTCAAAGGAATATTATAGAAAAATGTATCTTCATGTGGAAAAGCATTTGACAAAATTTCTTTGGCATTCATGAGGACAAGGTGATGAATGTGACCTGGGTAGAAGTAGTTTTGGGCCACTTGAGGGTAGAAAGGGGATCTTATGCATTCTCTAATAGAATACATATACAGAATGCATAAAACTTAGTAGTGGATAAGTATTACCCTACTAAGAGGTAAGCACTCAGAAAATATTTGTCAAATGAATGTGAAATAAAGTCATGGTTCTTTAAACAGCTATGCTGAGAGGGTTTTTTGCTGGTTTGGTGTTAGACTGGAGATAGGTCTGTCATGGAATATCACAGAACCTTTTTCTAAGACTTTTTATTTATAACTTAAATAGGAGAAGTCTGGGAAGAGGAGCAGAATTCACAGTGAAATGTCAGATCACTAAACTATTAAATTATAATAGATAAAATTTAAGAACCATGAATATAGCATCCTATATTTGCTTTAAAAATAAATTGTATTATATGTAAATAGCTTTGAAAGACAAACATCCTTAAGTCCACCAATTTCCTTTATTAGGAACATGTCCTAAAGAAATAGTCATGGTTAGGGCCGCACCTGTGGCTCAAAGGAGTAGGGCACCAGCCCCATGTGCCGGAGGTGGTGGGTTCAAACCCAGACCCGGCCAAAAACTGTAAAAAAAAAAAAAAAAGAAAGAAAGAATCAGGGATAGGTGCAAAGATTTCCCTGTAAATCATTCATCAAGACATTGTTTATAATAGAGAAAAATTGGAATTAGTCCAACAAGAGAGGTGCAGCAGACACTGCCAGTTGCCCATTCAATATACATTCTTCCATATTCCTTATGAATAAAACCTGAATTTTATTCAAAACAGCAAAGTACCTGGATAAAAGAAACTATATTTCCAAGCTTCCCTTGCAGCTAGAAATTACATTATTAAATGGAAATTGTTGGAGGTCAACTCAGCTATAAATGAAAAATGAAAAGAGACAATAAATGCTAATGATAGCTCTTGGATTGTAGGATTGTGGAAGATGTTTCTTCTTTCTAGTTTTCAAGAGTTTGCAAATTTCCTATATTGCTTTTATAACACAAGAACAACAAAATTTACCTTTAAAGGAGTTTTAGCTGAATAAGTCCTTAGTATGAGGGGACTGTTAACATGGATGAAATCCTTCACTTGCTTACACTGGTTTTAGGATGCAGACATGGAAGAGACATGCCCCTTGGATGCTGACCGAGCACAGACCGAGGTGCTTTTCCTTTCACCCCACAGCAGCTCTATGAATTAGAATTATCTCCTGCAGGACTTGAATCAATTCTAGGAGCCCATTGTAACATTAATCAGCTAAATATCACAGGATGCCTTGGAGAATAAATGGCTGAAGTCTGGGGACTTAGCCTAGAAATGGGTCATTATGTTTGGATACTTGAATGCTTGCCATGTAGAAGAAGTAATAAGAATTCACATCTATCTCATTATGAGTCAAGTACTGAGCTAAGGGCTTGATGTGCATTTTTCTTTTAATCTTGATCACAGTTAAGATTAAGCATCTAGGTTAGGAGACTGAAGCTCAGAGGGGTGAATAAATTTGCCCAAGAATAAACTAACAAGTAAGGCTAAAACATGAGTTTGTCTTACACCAGAAGTAGAACTGTTAGCCTTGGGGCACCCATCAGGAAGCAGAATGATTTTGGTGGGTAGAATTAGTCAGACAGGTTTTAGTTTAATATAGGAAGAAACTACCTAACCTTTCTTTCAATAACGGAATGCACTGCCTTGTGGTGGAAGTGAGGCCTCTCTATAGGAAGTATCCAAGCAGAGACTGGCAGCTCTGGGAAGGGGATGTTGTCTCAGAAGTTTCTTCCAGTCAACAGTATGCTGAAATTCAATGTAGTGGATGCTTAGAGAAGGTGAACAGCCCACTTAGCAACACACTCTGGCTTTTGTCTGGAATCCTTGCTTTCAGGTGTGACTGTGCAGCTAGTTATATAAGGTAGGGTTTTCAATTGCCCTTTTTCTCAGTGAGTCTTTTTGAATTCCTTTTTCAATCCAGCCAGTTATACATCCATCCAATTAGTGTTGATTGCTATAATTATCACTTTCTTTCCTGAAACTGATAACCAATTAACTTCATAGGATATAGATAAGATGACATCAAATAGCTATCGTTTTTTTTTTCTAGTTACATGGAATAAAACCTTTTTTTCCTAGTACCTTCATAAGGAAAACTCTTTAGCAAATTAGCTGTTAGGTTTCTAAGCCTTGTAGTGGGAAAATGTACTACTCACCAATTTACTACTAAAATTTACTACTAAACAATTGTTTACTAAAACAATTTTTTTCCTCAAATTTTCCAGGTGTTTATTACATCACTATAATAGACATGGTGTTGAGGTTAGTGGAATAGAAGGGGTCCTATTCCTGGTGAAACTGGAGGATACAGGTGTGAGGGCAGGACAGCACCAAGTCCGTGAGTGAAACAGTTCTTCCATCCTAGCCTGGGTGAGAGCTACAGAAGGGAAGCACCATGTGCAATGAGATTTGATATAATGAGCACCTGATGGGGCTCAGGGAGAGCTGGTGGAAGAAATGTGGATCGGGGTTGAGGCTGAAAAAGAACAGAAATTAATAAAGCAGAGCTGTAGGAGAAGAGCATGTTAAGCTGTGGAACTGCGAGGAAGGAGCCCATTTCTTGGAAGGTTTTAAATTGGATCCCGATTCAGCTTGCAGTATTTCCTCTCATGGATTTTTCTATGAATAATCAGTCTGAGTTTCTGAGGCCTCAAAACCATCAGAGGAAAGGCCCTCGAATTCTGTTTCACAAACTATTTGCCTTAAGGATCTAGGATATTATCCTTTTTGTACATGTTTGTATTTTGCCAAATATAATCCAGCGTGAGCCTGAGAGCTGTGGATGTTGCAATCAAATGAACCCTTCTTCCTTCTACAGCTCTAAAATACCTGCTAGAAAAATCCACAGACATGTCGTGTATGCTCAACATATCCTGAGAAGGGCATATGCCACTCTAAACAACATCTGACATGTGTCATGCTCCAATAAGCTTCTCTTTGGAACAAGGTCACTGAAAGAATGAATTTTAATCTTTACTCACAGTATAATTTTGCTCTTAAAGAGAACCTCAACATTTAAAAAGTCATGCATCCTTTTCTTATTTTTAGGATTATTTTGCTTTGAAATGGTTCCTGGCTAGCACCCAGCTTTTTAAAGAACCGTTTCTGAAAGCCACATTGGCAGTTGAGAATCTTGGAAAGTGGAAACAGTATATAGCACTGACAACTGAATTTACCGTATATCATGAAGATGATGCCAACCTCCGTTTCTTGAACATTTACTACCGCCCAGCACAGTCACAGGAGCATTCCACGCAATTTCTTATTTAAACCTCTCAATTGTCTATGAGGTAAGTGCCATTAATCATATTAAACAAGCCTCTTTTTTTTTTTTAAATAATGAGAAAATAGGTTTAGAAGCGTTAAGTAAATTGCCCAAGACCATGTAGCTTGTAAATGGCTGGGACTCGACTCCATTATAGTGTGACCATAAAGCCCAAGTCTAACATTTTATTGCAATTGCACTGCATTTTGGAAACTGCATGGTGGAAATATTGGGTATCAGGTCTTTAAATGGATTCAAACCTGGTATTAATTGTATCTGTTCTTGAGTTCCAGGCCTCAACAACTAATGCAAACTGTAGCCTCCTCTCAATTTCACTCAAAACATTTATTTAACAAACAGGTTTAAAGAACCTGTGAATGAGTAGTTGAGTTCAAGTGTACCATGCTATGTGCAGTGGGGAGACTGGGGCTCACATAAGGCATTGTCTTTAGTCATCTGCAGAGGTGAAAACAAATGCCCAAAATTACTCTCCAAAAGACAGGTCTGGTGAGTACTGTTTGGGTGGTTGGAGAGTAAGTGCTACTTCAACTTCATGAGCGCTGGCTTCTCATTTACATAACAATCACCCCTCCTGAGGTGGCTGCAGCTCTTCTAGCTGAATGTAATTTTCTGTGTTTATCACTTTTAAAACCTTCTTGTGTTCTTGGCTCAAGAAAAAGGTCATAAACATTCATCCACACAATGGACTGTTATACAGCCATTGAAAATGAAGAGGGTGATGTGAATTGACATGGAAATTGTCCATGATATATACAACTTTAACTGAAGAAAATCAAATTGCTGAAGAGTATATATATATTAGGACTCTTTTGGCTGCATGTAGGAGACAGCCATGGGGAACAGCTTCAGTGAGAAATGGAATTTAGTATGGGTCTAGCACATTCCTAAGAACTGGAAGGATGCTGGAGTAGTTCAGAGAGTTGAAGACAGCTGCACAAAAGAGCTTTGGGAATGAAAGGAATGTGAAGATAGTCAGCAAAGGAATCAGGACCTCCAAAGTTCTCTAGCCAAGACGGTCTGGTTTTCACTGTGGACGGCTTTTCCATGAGAGCTGAGCCATGGATGTCACCAACTCTGTTATTACGTTCTTATAGCTCCCAGACTAGAGAAGAATAGAGTTCCAGTAGTTGAAAAAAATCCTAAGAAAGGATTCTGATTGGACTGGTTGTGGTTATGTGTCCAGCTCTTGGAGCAATCCCTGTGGCCAACGAGGAACGTTGATGTGACAACTTCTGAAGCCAGAAGGGCAACGTGTAAAGCTAGGAGGAGTTGAGGAATACTGAGTCAAAAAAACAAACAAACAAACAAAAAAACTGGACACAAATATATATATATTTATTAAAAAAATCCAAGGGTGCACACACCAGGCTGTTAAAAGTAGTCAGTTATCTCAGAGGATAGATTTTCATTTTTTTCTGGAATATTTGAACTTTATTTTATAACCCATTCCTCCTACTTTTGTAAGTTGAAAACATTTTAAGATTTTTGTTTAAAGGTTAAGTAAAAAAATGTCCTAAACTGATAAGCTCTTTGTTTGTTCAGCTGGTAATGTATCTCATTAATCAAACCCAGGAGCAATCCTTTTAAAGCTGTTGCCAATTTGGTACACATTTTTATCATTTAAAATAACTTGTTTTCTTTCATTATTCTCCTCCAAGCAAATGAGCTCCCTTTCATTTAATTGTGTAGTTAAGGCTTTTGTTTGGAAAAGAATTCTTTCTCAGAGATGATCCAAAACCTGTTTCAAGAAATGGATAAAATTTTGGCAACATAAGTTAGGAAGCTTTGTACTGTCTACAAGAATTGCTTAGTGCTAGAACATTTAGTAATCTGAGCCACTCTTGTAGGTGATAGAATCTATACTTCATGCTTGGAAGGAAAACCCATACTTAATCCTGTTTTCTGGGTTTATGCTTCATTCTCCCTTTATCTAGTTGGGCCCCTGTTCTGAGACAAACTGATTAATGGGCTCATCACTTATATCTCTGCAGTACCACTGCAGACTCCACTCTTCAAATAACATTAACAATTCTGCCATTACTAAAAAATGACTCATATTTATTGAGTACTCAGAATGTTTATTCAATCATTTATCTCATTGACTTTTCAAATATGTAGACTAGAGCAGGTATTTTATAGACGTGGAGTCCTTGATGAAATGGATAAACAAGTCCATTTTGGTTCTAAGAAACATTTCTGAGTGGTTCATTACCTTTTCTCTCCAAAGGAGAACATACCTTTTGGGCAGGTGTTTTTTTCCTGCCCAAAGAGTGTCTAGGCTGTAAAGATAACAGGTGAATGCTGGAGTTCTCAGCAGCACAGGTATCTCAGCAACAGGAATTTGGCTGTTATTAAAGCCCTAATATAAGGAATTCACTGGAAACTCCAGGTGTAAAAGTCTTATAATTGAAGCTCCAGTTCTCTTTTCTCTTTATTATTTCTTTTGTTTTCTTAAAAGTTTCAATAAAACTTTATTCACAAAAACAAGCAAATAGCTTACAGACTATAGTTTGCCAATTTGTTTTTCAAAAATATTACATCAAATATAATGTATCTTGGTTACTGAGAGTTTAGTGCCCCCTTAAATTTTACATCTAATGCTAACGTTTCACTTGTTTTACCCTAGGCCTGGCCATATAGCATGAAGTTTCACAGATTAATTTAAAATTCCTAAGGGTGTTCCAAGTATTCTTTTCCTCAACATGATCATCATTATGGGTATAGAAGCCACTATTTCTTGAGTTGTCTAAGGACTTTTCTTAAATAATTATATTTTTATCTTTATCATAGCCATTTTGAAAAGAAACTCCCATTTTATAAATAAGCCAATACTCCTATTTTAATTTTTTTATTGTTCTACAATTAAAATGGCTTTATTCCACCGGGGTGCAGGTGGGGTGAGATCTCTAACTGGGAAAGAAATCCACCAATACCCCTATTTTATAAAGAAGGAAACTGAACCGCAAAGTAACTTGTCTGCAGGTATACTATTAAACGTGAACTTTTGCCATTATGAAGAAAAACAGAAAAAAAAAGATTGGCTTTGCTGGGTAACTGATATTTCAGACACCTTTCATATTTCAACGCTGCCCTCCAATTTTGTTATTTTTTTCTCTCATGTAATGAATCCTATTATTGGCTTGCCTAAAATTTTTGCTGGGTCCTTTCAGCAAGTGGGTGGATGGAAATACAGACGAGACTCAAGATGAGAACTCTTCGTAGATTTCTAAAATATCTTAACACTCTTCTGTAACGCTTTTAGCTTTCTGGAAGGAAAACATGGAGGTGTTTAAATGACTAAAGACTGAAGGAGCCATGGTTTGAATGAGGCCATTAAGAATATGTGAGCCTGCAGTATTTTGGAGACTTTAAAGCCTGTGTTTCTCTGGTTATTCCTCTTCTTGAGAACTTCAAACAGGTCTTTTCTACCTGGAAATTGTTCTTTAAAAAAGGGCACGTCAAAAAATTCTCCTAATTTCAATTATATCATAATTTAAAATATGCTAATGAACTATTAAAAAGCCAAGCCAAGGAATAGGAAGGAAGAGGAGGTCTATGCAGTGGGGAGTAGCTCACAGAAAATACCAGATAGAAGTGGACACAGCTCAGAGGGAAGGGCTTATCCAAAGGTAAGGAAGCTGGCTTTTCAATTTAGACAATTCTTGTGGATGCAAGAATGAGAAACTTGCTGAAGATACCGATAAAAGAAAATAGCATATATTTATTCAAAGGACAGAGAGGCCTTTCATAAACCCAAGGACAGCAAGGGGGGCCAGACTCCCAGAGTCAGAATCAGGAAATGGAAAGTTGTTGGAAACCAAGGAAATAAAGATGTGATCTTACATTATATGCACATTCAGTCAACATTTTTGAGAATTCTGCCTTGAGACTGCAGATTTACAGAAACCTGTAAAGTGGAAATTAAATATTAAATTATATGTCTTCAAAACATGACTTTGTGTTTTTTCATACTTACTGTTTCTCCCATTTGAAAACAATTGTAGGTTAGATTTTCTTCTTACCTTGCAATCATTCTTGAGTATACGTAATGATTATGGATAAAGCAATGCCACAGTCAATACAATGAATTATTCTTGGTCAAATAATTAAAAAAGCAACATTTAAAAATCTTTAAACAAGCTTTACAGAAAAAAGATGCATATTTTGATGTGTTTGCTGTGATGCTTGGGGCCTACTAAAGTCTTACTTAAAACATATCTGGCAAATAGAATCTGAACGGCTAAACTAAGCAGTTATGGTGGCTTTCTGGTCCAGTCAGCTGTTGTGGTGGTAGGCAGTTGATTGGACTTTTTTTTTTAGATGGTGTTTCTATCTTGTTGCCTGGGCTGGACTGTAGTGGCATCATTGTGGCTCCCTACATCCTTGAACTCCTGGGCTCAAGTCATCCTCCCACCACAGCCTCCTGAGTAGCTAGGACTACAGGTGCATGCTGCCACCGCTGGCTGATCTTTTTTATTTTTGTAGAGATAATGTCTCACCATGCTGCCCCCAATTTTTTTTTTTTTTTAAATAACAGCTGATGATATTTCTCTTGAGCTAAAAATCTACTCTGTTAATAGACCTGTACAAATGACATGTCTAAGAAGGACAGATAACTTTGAGTTGTTTAGGGATTTTGTTTCTCATTGAACTATGTCTACAGTGTCTTTCTATGGACACTGTAATGACTGTTCTAAGTCAACACACATGACTCTTATTACCAAATTTGATGACTCTCATCACCAATTTTACCATGTATCTGTTGTTTGACCTCAAAGAATATTGAGTCAGCCATCTTCTGGATACCTCTCCCTGGTGCCTCAAATACAAAAAGCCCCAAACTGAACCCGTAGCTGTTGACAGATGGGTTTCCTATAAAACCCATAAATTTTCCATAAACCTGTACTCCCCACCCCCACCTTTATTTCCTGTCTTGGTGAGTGGCACATCGTCTACTTGGCTGCCCAAACAAGACTCCTGGGAGCATTCTTGACTCCTCTCTTTTGTCCCATAGCAGATCACTCACCCAGTCCAAGTGAGTTTTTACCTTTATGGTTCTGGAGCCACACCACCTATGTTAGAATTTCAATCCTGAATCTTTGTAGCTGTGTAAGTTACCTTACCTACCTGTGCCACAGTGTCTTCCTAGGTAAAATAGGTGTAATAATGGTGTATTTCAGGTCAATAGTGAGGAATAAGAGAATTAATGCACATAAACTGCTTAGAGCAGGGCCTGGCATATAGCACAGGCGGTCACAAGTACAGTATAACCTCCATAGTTGACCACCTCCCTACACTGAGTGCCTCCTACTGGGCATGCACCACATGTACATACCAGTACAGTAGGCCTACTTCCTTATGTTGACCCCTCTGTATGTTGACCAGTTTGTTACAGTCCTTTGGGTGGTCAGCTTACAGAGGATTCTACTGTATTTGTTCTTTTTTGCTATTACTGGACTCAAAATGAATCCTCCAAATTCATAATGAACAAAAAACAAAAACAGAGGAAGACAGATTGTTGCTTGTATTATGACTCTGCACCACTGTGCAACAAGAACAGTTGTTTCCAACCAGTGCTCAGGTCCAAGTCTACTTGGCTATCATATTCTTCCCCTGCCAAGTTTGCAAGGGTTTACAATGGTGGGATAAATGATTGGGCAAAATGGTGCTTTACATGTAGTCATGTTTTTTTCATTGCAGAGCTTTCATTAACTTTTTCTACTTAGTTCCAAAAAACATATAAGGGTTGTCCTTTTGTTTCAGGCTCTGATAAGGCTCAGGACTAGGTAGAGCTGACAGAACTGGCTGATGGTATGGATGTATGGTATAAGCAAAAGGAGGAATTAAGATGCTCTGGATGAATGATGTTATTATCCTGATGGCGACCATTGGGAGAGAAGAGCCTTGGTGCGTAAAAATCAGGACTTCTGTTTAGGACCAGTGATGTTTGAGAGTCTGGTTAGATTGGGGATTTAAGGTAAGCATTGGGACAGCTAAAACATTATACCTTTAGGAATCTAATTTCTGTCTACATGGTTGTTTTTTCTCCTCTTTGCAGACCAGCTTCCTTGGCAAGGGTCTTAGAACTTACTTCCTGGTGATTTTAGTATCATGGTTTCAGAACAGTACCATTGTTCTGATTTGGGCCATCACAGTCTGTAGGCTCACCATTCAGTGCCAGCTGACTGACTTATTTTCACAGCTCAGTTTTAAATACTGGGGAAACAGCCTCTCATAGCCCACCCAGGGGCAGGTGTCCACCACAGATCCCATCTACCCTGGCGAGGTTCACAGAGCACACAGGCTGCCTCTGCAGGGTGAGCACAGGGTAGGGCAGTGAAGTTGGAGGTGGCAGGCAAATTTTCCATTTCCTTGGGAAATCTTTTCTGATAGGGGAATAGTTGGCTATCTTTCCTGTGTTCTCCCACAGTTCCCAAAACTTTTCCCCTTCATGGGCGATATTGTAACTGCCTGCTCCCTCACGAAATGGTAAGTCCTTGAGGGCAGGGGTTCTACACCCACAGGACCCAGCACAGAGTATATACTCAATAAACATTTGCTGGATGAACACATGAATAACTATGTGAGCAAAAATCTCTGCCACAAAAATGTGCTCTCTCTGACTTGCTGCACAAGAGATCGCCATGCTGAAGAAGATGTGAAAAACCAACAAAACAAAACAAAACCACACCACCACCACCAATAGAAACCCCAGAATAACAGACCATGTTTTATAAAACACAACACACTTTATAATTTCCTATCCTGAAGGGTAAGACATCATAATGGCTACTTGTTAGCATTTTGAGAGAGATACAAGTGTGTATGTATTTGTACACATACGCACACATATATAATGTGTATTCCAACATAAAGTTAGAGGATGTTAGAGCTGAAAGGGACCCTAAGATTCTTTAGTTCAGCTTTTTAATTTTTCCAATGAGAAAACTAAGTTCCAGAAAAGATACAGATGACTTGCTTAAGATCTGTAAAACTTCCAGTCCTTGTATTACTCTATAAAGTCACTTTTTACTTCAAGTAATTATTCTTAACTTTTTCTGGGTCAAGGACTCAATTTGAAAGAAATCTGTTGTGAACTATAAATCTTCCTTCTGCAGGAAAAATGCACATGGGCAAATATACAATGAATTGTCCCTCTGAAGTTCAAAGATTCCTGGCTAGAACCCATGATCAAAGGAAAAGAGAATGCATGGCCAACAACAGTGAACTTTGGCACTGACGTAAATACATACTTAATAGGATCACCTTGGATAGGTTACCTGATTTTTCTGAAAGATGGTAAACATAAGTGATTTTGTGAGAGTGGTTGAAAGACTGTAAGTGCTCACACACCTAGGAGGTACTCAACAAATATTAGTCACATTTCAAAAGATACGGGATTTTAGGAACTGTCAAAGGACTTTCAACAAGGCTCTCACATACAACAGCCTTTTCAGCTAAGACTGTTAAGGATGTATGTGGGAAACTACAATGCAGTGTGGCTTGGTTTTGCCCCTGGAGCAGGTAGGTCAGGAGAATGAGTGCTGATTTCTTGGTGATGGCAAAAAGAAGAGGATGAAGGCAAAGAGCCCCCAGAGGCCCAAGTTTATGAAAAAACTTTAATACCAGAAGTATAAAAGGAAGGCTTAGGAACAGGCATTTGGGCTGGAACGAGAAGGTATCCTTGTCTTTCAGAGTCTCCCTTGAGCTGGAATTATTTAATATTTGGGTTTCCACCAGGAGGAAAGAAGGAGCCATCCTCTCCTCAAGGCACTGATTCCATACTTCCGCACACACCAACGTTTCATGGCTAGATTTGCTTTGTCTGAGCTTCCCGGCAGGAGACATTTAGATCTGGCCACTGGAATTGCTGGAAGCAGTCTCATCAAGACAGGAAGGAAATCACTGCTCTGGCCCTGCAAGTTGTCTATGTGAGAGACACCAAATTTAAAGATGCTTTTGATTTCACAGTCCCCTTCCTAATACACAGCAGCAGTGTCCAGGGCTCCACACTTGTTGCATGGAAGCTTTCTTCTTTTCTTCATTGAGAAAATTGTCCAAATCCTCCTACACATCACCTTGAGGTGTGTGCGTGTGTGTGTGTGTGTGTGTGTGTGTGTGTGTGTGTGTATAGGAACTCAGATCATCTTTCGACCTCAAATGGGACAGTGCATGAACATTTCAGGGCACAGAAGGGGCGCCCAGTGAATATGATGAACATGGTCTTTTTGTCTCCATTTTCCAATCTCTCCTTTGCTGGGGGAAACAAGAAAGTAAAAATCTTAGGAAATCTCCTCACCCTCCTAAAGAACATTAAAGCTGACAGGAGGGTGCCAGGACCCGGGAATCCCAAACGCAACTCTAGCTTAACTCAAAAGGTCACTGGCATTCTCGCCCGCGTCGCCAAAACCATTTGACAAGCCGGGGAGTGCCTGGCAGTTTTGCAGAGGACTGCCCAGGAAGGGGCAGAGGGAGGCGGCGCTGGAAGACCCCGGCCCCTCCCAGCCAGGGCCGGGCGCTGTCTGCCGTCCCCCGCCGAGGCGCCCCAGCCCCGGCCGCGGCCCCCCCGGCGGCTCCTCGGGAATGCTGGGAATGTGAGGCAGGGCCGCCGAGCGGCCGGCGGGCGGGGACCGGGAGCGCAGCGCCGGGCAGCGGCGCGCGAGCGCGCGTCTCGGGACTGCGGCGGGTGCCGCCCCCTCGGCCGCCGGCCCCGCCCGGCCCCGCGCCGCCCCGGCCCTGCGAGCGGTGTCCTCCTCCTTTCCTCCCTCCTTCCCCGCTCCTCCTCCTCGTCCTCCGCCTCCCGCTGCTGCTCGCTCGGGCTCCGGCTCCGGCGCCGGCTCCGGCTCCTCCTGGCCGCCCGGGGCCGAGGCGACGTGAGGTTGTAAAAATCCATGTGGGACGGCCCCGGGGCGAGCGCTGGAAAGGTGAGACGCCGTCGCCGGGGCCGGGGCCACCGGGTGCCCGGCTTCCTCGGGGCTCCGGCGCCGGGCATCCCTCGTGCTTGGTCCCCCTCGCCGGTGGGGAGCTGCAATGCGTTTTCGGGGGGAGTCGAGGGGTGAACCATCCGCCTCCTCCGGGGCTTTCTCGGGCGAGGGAAGGAATGGGGCGGCCTAAGGGCGGATTTGCCGTGATGTATAAACCCCGGGATTGGAACAAGTGCAAGGCTTCCTCCGGCGCGCGGGCGCTGCCTGCTCCGGCCGCCCGGGCCAGCTCCTGCGGTCCCTCTCCGGCAGCCACGGTCCCTGCCTTTGCCCTTCTTCTCCCCAGACCCCCTCTTTCGCCCGGCTTCCCCTCTTGCCTCGAGGGGCGGGGTGTTCGGGGGAGGGGGTCTCGGGAACCCCAAGCAGAACAAAGTGGAGAAAGGTGGAGTCTTTCCCAGGGGGTGGGGTGCCTGGTTGCCTGGGTGGGCTCCGAGGGGATCGTGTTTTTGAAAAAAATCCGTGTCAGAGAAAATGAAGCCGTATTTATCGGGGAGGGGTATGGGGTAGTGTCTGTACGAAAAGGAATACTACGTGAAATTAAACTGAACGGCATTCCTTCACTCTTCCTGTCTCTGAGTTATACAAGGAAAAGGGTACTTACTAGGGGGTACCTAATTTATAAAAGAATATTGTACGAGCCTGTGAAAGATCATGCTAGGACAGTGAAGATTAAGGGCTGCTTTGGTGCGGGATAATAAAATAGCTCTCGTAAACTCTCCATTCGTCCTTGCCTTATTTATTTTGTACTTAGGGGTCTCTGTTCCCTTTCCCAGAGAGAGAGAGGGTCCGCTCTGTTGGGTGAGGATCGATTAGGCAGCTACCTGCCTTTGCTGGATGAAAGGCAATTTACTCCCCAAGCGGTGAATTGTCAGTTGCCTTTGTGATTGACAGCTACACCTGCCACTTATGTGGGTAGAATGAGGACAGGTGGAACCCCAAGAGCCAATCAATGCTCGGAAGAGGAGGGCAGCTCTCACTTGTCATGGTTAGTTTCCTGGTTGGCTCTTTAAATCAGTGGTTTTACTTAACCATTGGTTTCCACCGAGTATGGGGCTCTACCAGAGAGAGACAGACAAGCGGGAAGAAAACTCTTCGAAAATGGGCTTAGAAGCAAGTATATTTGACCTGTCTTTCTTTGTCCCCTTTCCCCCGCCCCCGTTTATTAGTTGTAGTAGTTGGGAATACTGAGGCCATGGGATTAAAAATAAAAATGAAATGGACCTGGAGCAGAATGAAATGAAGAATTATGGAATTAGAATTGCCCGTTATTCCTCCAGAATTGCAGCCCCTTTTAAGAGAAACCGTGTGCTGTGAAGCTATCTGGGAAAAGGGTGTGGCACTTTGTCTCCTATGGTCACTTTTGTCCTTGTAAAGTCACATCGTTTCTCAGTATACAGTACTTGGCTTCTGGTTGTACAATTGGATGAATTTGCAAGGTATTTTCGAAGCTGGCAAGTGTTCTTCATTTGTATTAACGTGAATAGAAGGGATTCTTTTAGTTCTGATAGTTAACTCAACTTCTGGAAGTGAGGGCTGCCTTGTTCTCTTTTGCAGAACGTCCGTGTGGTGGTGGTGGTGGTGGTGGTGGTAGGGCCAAGTCATATTCTTTCTGGCAGGTGTAAGAGTTTGCTTTTTTCTAATGTGAGCCATCTTGTCGGTTTGCTTCTGTGCTTTAATAAAAGACTTTAAGAATTTGGGGAGGGAGGAGGAAGGTGTGAATGGTGGTGGTATCATGGGTTTCACCAGCAAGTCTTTCATGGGTATCGGATGAATCATGGAGGAAGGACCAGATCCTTCTAAATTCTCTACTAGTGAAAGGCTAAGTTTTCAACATTCTTCTCCCTGAATTCATTTAAAAAATTACTGGTTGATCTAGAGAGCTGTCACCTTACAGAAACTGTACCTGGATGTGAACATAATGCTGTAAATTTAGCATTTCATGAACAGATTGTGGGCCAGAATACTCAGATTAGGATGTCTTCATATAGAAACCAGGTTTGTCAAGGCAATATTATTACTGTTACTATCATCATCATCATTATTGCATATGCTAGCACTTTGGGAAGTCCTTTACATACATTATCCTTTTTAAACCTTGCAGAGCCCCTGCAAGGTAGGTACTAATATTATCCCCAAATTACAGAAGAGGAGAAGAAATTAAGGAATAAAAGGAATTAAGTTCAGTGTGAAAGCAATAACTTGAGCCCATGTTCACCTAGAGCCCGTGACCTTGGCTGTGGTCTTGAATCCAAATTTTGGTTATATAGTCTCCATGTGTACAGTCTGAAGTGTGGGTTCTCCCAGCATACATAGAACCTACCCTTTTAAGAGTCCACTGCAATGCTGACTGCCCTTTCACCAGCCTATTTGCCTTCAATTTTAAGGCTGTTGCTTCTGCCAGTAGGCAAATTTAGTAGCTTTGTGTATTGTCTATTTCTAGTAGATCAGTTTTTGCCCAGTGGAAATTTAGTTCCAAACTTAATGATGACTTCAAAGAAGATAAAACAAAACACAATCCATATTCTACCATTTTTCTTGACATCTGAAATTTCCAGTTGGAGTTTTGAATGGATCTTGGTGAAATAAATGCTTTTAGTACCATTCATTTTCCTTTTATTCCCCCTAAGGGATTAGAGGATTTTGTTTTGTTTTATTTACAAAGAGACCCTTTTTCATTAGTAGATAAGTATCATGTAGAATTATATTTAAAAATTTTCTCTTAAAATAGTACATATGGCCATATTGTTTTATTAGATTGAAAAAGCCACAAGACTTAATCCTTATCAGTCAATCTCTTCCCATTGGTGAAAGGTTGCCAAAACAGGCATCCTGAAAAATGAGTTAGGTGAATGGTTTTGGAGTCCAAAAATTCACCTGAACAGGTAGTCTTTAAATTTTAGGTTGACTTGTACAATCTGCATTTCTGTTTGTTTTATTGAGACATTCTTTAGCCTTCTAATTTTTTATGTATATTTTTATTTTCAAATTAATATGAGGCTACACAGTTTTAGCGTACATTGTTCTCACTTCTAAGGTAAAGTTCAAGTTGTAGAAGAGCCCCTTACCCATGGGGCATGCTGAACACCCTCTACTGTGCTCAGTAGGTGAGATCCTGCCGAATGCCCTCTCTCCTCCAGCCAATCACCTCCCTCTTCCCCTGCCCCCTTACAAGAGTATATTTGTGTTTATCGTTCATATGAGTGTGTAATTGTTTATATATTGGTTTCATAATATTGAGTACATTGGATATATTTTTTTCCATTCTTGAGATATTTTACTAAGAAGAATGTGTTAAGTCTCCATCTTTTTTTTTAATCAGCTAACAAGTCAACATTTTGGCTATCATGTGAAGCACCTCCTTGCCAGGAGTTCAGTTTCAGCAATGTTTATGGAATTCCTTGATATTTTATTGTGATCTTTCTTGTTTTATTTTATTATTATCTTTTGAGACAGAGTTTCACTTTGTTGCCCTTGGTAGAGTGCTGTGGCATCACTTCTCACAGTAACCTCAAACTCTTGGGCTCAAATGATTCTCTTGTCTCAGCCTCCCAAGTAGCTGGGACTACAGGCACCCACCACAATGCCAAGCTATTTTTAGAGATGAGATCTTTCTCTGGCTCAGGCTGGTCTCGAACTCATGAGCTCAGGGCAGTCCACCTGCCTAGGCCTCCCAGAGTGCGGGGATTAGAGGTGTAAGTCACAGAGCTTGGCACCAGATTTTTCTTATTTTAGAAAGAGAGTAGGACAATGGAAAGAGAGTAGGGAAACAGAAAAGTGCAATATTAAAGATAATGTAGTTTCATAAATTTAAGATGGTTGATTCAAAGGTAGAAATAACCAGGTATACCAAAGGTAGAGATTATTCAGCCTGTTCTTTCTGATGTGAAAAAAAGGAAGAAAATGAATGAATATGTAAGAGATGCTAAATTTTGTCACATGGTAAAAACTTATTTATTTATTTATTATTGTGGGGATTCACTGATGGTACAAAGAACCAGGTTACATTGATTGCATTTGTTAGGTAAGGTCCCTCTTATAATTGTGTACCACCCCCAAAAGCTGTGTCACATACTGTGAGTCCCCAGACCCCTCCCTCCTTCCCTTTCTCTGTTCTTCCCTTCCCCTACCCTCTTCCTCCTTCCTACTCTCCGGTCTCCCCTTCCCCCACCTCCATTCCTCTTTCCCTCTCTCTGCTCTCCCCTTCCTCCACCTCAATCTCTCCTTTCCTCTCTCTGCTCTCCCCTTCCCCCACCTTCATCCCTCTTTCTCTCTCTCTGCTCTCCCCTTCCCTCCCCTATTCCTCCTTCCCACTCTCTGCTCTTCCCTTCCCCCACCTCCATCCCTCTTTCCCCCTCTCTGCTCTCCTCTTCCCCCACCTCCATTCCTCCTTTCCTCTCTCTGCTCTCCCCTTCCCCTACCCCCCACGGTGTACTAGGTCATCAACTGTCCTCATATCAGAATTGAGTACATAGGATTCTTGCTTCTCCATTCTTGTGATGCTTTACTAAGAATAATGTGTTGTACTTCCATCCAGGTTAATACAAAGGATGTAAAGTCTCCATCTTTTTTAATGGCTGAATAGTATTCCGTAGTATACATATACCACAACTTGTTAATCAATTCCTGTGTTGGCGGGCATTTAGGCAGTTTCCACATTTTGGCAATTGTAAATTGAGCTGCGATAAACAGTCTAGTGCAAGTGTCCTT
Source organism: Loris lydekkerianus (assembly GCA_963574355.1). Taxonomy (NCBI): domain Eukaryota; kingdom Metazoa; phylum Chordata; class Mammalia; order Primates; family Lorisidae; genus Loris; species Loris lydekkerianus. Next base: position 48,917 of record CAUYPK010045981.1, read on the forward strand.
ATGGCAAAAGGATTTTTTTTCTTCTGGGTATCTGCCCAGTAATGGGATTGCAGGATCAAATGGGAGGTTTAGCTTGAATTCTTTGAGGGTTCTCCATACTTCCTTCCAAAAAGGCTGTGTTAGTTTGCAGTCCCACCAGCAGTGTAAAAATGTTCCCTTCTCTCCACATCCACGCCAGCATCTGCAGTTTTGAGATTTTGTGATGTGGGCCATATGGTAAAAATTTATTAATCAATTTTGGCAGTGTAATGAAACTCCCTGACTTCAGCAGTTATTTATTTTTGCATGCCCGGGTCTTCAGGTTGACTGTGATTTGGCTGATCTAGGCTGGGTTACTGGGAGTGGCTGTGCTATAAGCTGGGGTTGGCTTCCAGTCTGCTGCACATGTACATGTAATCTGAGGCCCAGGCTGAAGGGACAGCAGCCACTTTGTGCATGCTCTTCTGGTAGCACAACATTGGGGTCAAGAGCCAAGGTAAACCACAGAAGCAAATGTCACTTCTTCTGACAACCTTCTTTGGAAAAAGCAATTCACATCAGTAAAGGTAGAGTTTGTCCATAGTAGGAAAGCAGATATTTGATGAACTCTTATCCAGACTCCCACAAAGTGTGAGAAGTGTGGCTAGAGAATTTTCTAATTTTTTCCTTTCTTTTGTGCGAAATATAATTTTTATCTCCTCCCTCACACGGCTGGCTTATTACCTATAAACCTAGGGTTTAACTTTTGCATTTCAAAAATATACTGTTTGATTCCAGAGGACTGACAGTAAAAGCAGGAATGTGTGTATATGAGTTACTTAAATTATTGGGGTACTATTTATTAGAATTTACTGTGTTCCAAGAGACCATATATTCATGCAGTAGTGAATACATTTTTTTATCTGATGCAGGTCCTGCCACCATGGAACTTATCATTAGGAGTAGTTGTGAGGAAAGACTTGGATGAAATGGCATTTTCCTGTGCCTTAAAACAGGGAGAGAATTGGAGATGCAGATAGAACAGTGGATACCCTAGAAACATGAGGCGAGTGATTCCACATGGCCAAAGAGTTAAAAAGGTAAATAACAACAACAGTAATTACAATAATGGTGGCATTTTATAGCTTAACTTGCATTAAGCAGCAAACTGTGTGGTAGGCACTATGCTTAGCACTTTCCATAAAATATCTAATTTAATATTGGGGTAGACATTGGCGATTGCCCGCCTACCCAATATTCATTCTCTCCTTTCTAAATGAAGTAATCCCAATTTTGTTTGAGATGGAAGTATGATTAACTCACCTTCCCAGACTCCTTTGCAGCTTAGAGTGGCTATAAGACTCAGGTCTGATAATGGTGTAAGTAAGACTTTGCTGAAAGTCTAATAAAGAGGACACACTTGGCTGATATTATCTCCAGAACTTTTGGTCCCTTTCTGCTTCTTGCTGCTGAGAACATAGGTGCAATGCCTGAGGGGCAGCAGCCGATTACAGCAATGAAGATAAAACCATGCACTAAAAATGACAAAGCAGGAACCTGGAAGGATCTTGTTCTTGATAACATTTTTCATTCATAGTACCAGCCTAGACTGCTTTCTCTGTATTTTCTTTTCTTCTTTCTTCCTTCCTTCCTTCCTTCCTTCCTTCCTTCCTTCCTTCCTTCCTTCCTTCCTTCCTTTCCTTCCTTCCTTCCTTCCTCCCTCCCTCCCTCCCTCCCTCCCTCCCTCCCTCCCTCCCTCCCTCTCTTTCTTTCTTTTTTTTTTTTTTTTGACAGAGAGTTTTCCTCTGTCATCCAGGCTGGAGTGCAGTGGCATAATCATAGCTTACTGCAGTTTTAAACTCCTGGGGTCAAGTGATCCTTCCACCTCAGCTACCCAAGTAGCTGGAACTATAGGTGTGCACCAAACACACCTGGCTAATTAAATTTTTTTTTTTTTTTTTTTTTTGTAGTAATAGGGTCATTTGCTCAGGCTGGTCTTAAACTCCTGACCTCTGGTAATCCTACCACCTCGGTCTCCCGAAGTGCTAGGATTATACGCGTGAGCCATTGTGTCCAGCCCTTTCCTTCTACTTATTGCATAAAACAAAAATCTCCTTGCTTGTAAGTCACTGTTTACTACTTTCATCCAAACACACTCCTCACTGATACATACCTTCTCAAGAACCTATCATAGTAGATGCTATCAAACCTATTTTCCAGGTAAGAACATTAAAACTTAGATAGGTCAAGGACTTTCCAAAGATCACACACCAGTAAGAGGAGGAGTTGGGAATCAAAACAGTGTCATTTTGACTTTCAGGCTCATCATCCTGCCTGTGGCTGGGCAAGATAAGTACCAGAGTGAAGATAATGTTGGAAAAGTAGGTTGGAGTAAGATTGATAAAGCATCTGGATTCCAAGTTGAAAGTTTGAGCTTGATTTCATGTGCTAGTAAGTATAAGATGATTGAAAAAGACATAGATTGGAGGCTGGGAGACCCTTGAGAAATAGATATGTGAAGCTCAGTATAAATGAAAGCAGAGGGAAAGTTGGACACACAGAGGAGCTGAGAATGTGAGAAGAGAATGTAATTGGGTGAACACAAATCATAGTCGGTTGTTAACCTGAAATGAAAGTCTCTTGAAGGTTGGTATTAACTTCTACTGATGGCTTCCCATTTTCCTGGAAGTAGAGAATGAGGAATATGGAGAGTTGCTAATGGCATGTGGATCACTTTTTAGTGCTGTAGGATGGGGGCTTCCACCTACTCCTGATCCATTTATTGAGCTCTTGATGTCATAGGGCATGATTTTGGTCTGGGCCAGCTGCAGTGTACCAGTTAAAGGCATCAGAGGTGAAGGGGATGTCAGAGGGTGCTGCGGTGGAACAACAGACTCTGTCAACGGACTTATTTCTGCCTGTCATCTGCTGAACATTCCAGAGCTTTCTTAAGGGGTAGCGTGGGGTCACTTTAATTTTCTTGGTCTCACTTTATTTTCTCTTTCTCTCTCTACTTTTTAAATCTGTAAAATAAAGGATTTGATTTACACTAGTGGTTTTCAAATCACTTTCAGCTGTTAAAACTTTTTTTGTTTCTGGGCCCTCAGTATCTTTATAGAAAAAAAGCAGAGTTGTTCTGAAGATTTAGGGTCCAGGTTTATGTTGTCTGAGACATCTTTATGTTGAGCCCATTGCTCTAAAGTGGTACCTACACACCCTCCCTGGTCAAGATGATGTGAACCTTACAGCCATGCAGGCATTTTATTTGAGCATCCTCTTTCACAAATCTCTTTGTCATTCCACAGCTTGTCTCTTAGTGTCAACTGTGGGAGAGACTGTTAACGCTTTCCACTGCCACTTAGTCTCTCCTTCAGGCATATATTGGAGGTGACTTGTATCACATCTATGCTAGCACATTTGATTTCCAGGGTGAGGCCGTCCAGCGCTCTCTTCTACTGCTGTGATGATCAGGGAAGCACATGTCGAGATGGAGCCTCCATCTGCCTTGGCCCCTGAGTCACTAAATGAACAAAGCTTCCAATCAACTGGAGTTGGACGTACAATGTGACTGAGAAGCAGACCTTTGTTGTTTTAAAGCCACAAAGGTTTTGTGATTGTTGGTTTCTGCTACGCTTTTCAGCTTCTCCTTGCTGAAGCATCATCTTTTAGCACATTTGCTAAATTTTGTGTAGCTTAATTTTTGGGTACCTTCTGGATTAACCTGAAGCCTGGCCGACTGGTCCTTCCTTTGTTTTCAGGAAAGCAATGGGCAGGCATCTACCCAGCTGTCCATGCAAGTTTCTGTACTAATAGATTCTTTGAATTGGAATATTTATGCTCAATAACATTTGTTTTTATATAAAAAAGCTATGAAGACATATTTTCTTTTAGAAAGGCCTTTAATGCCCTATTGATTTTTTTCTTGTCTTTTTTTTTTTTTTTTTTTGGTCTGTTTTTGAGACCCAGTTTTGCTCTGTTGCTCTGGACTCATCACTGCTCACAGCAACCTCAAAATCCAGGGCTGAAGCAATACTTCCACCTCAGCCTCTCAAACAGCAGGGACTATAGGTGCCTGCTGCCACATCCAGCTAATTTTTCTAGTTTTTGCAAACAGGGTTTCGTTCTTGCTCAGGCTGGTCTCAAACTCTGGCTTCAAGCAATCTTCCTGTTTCAGCGTCCCAGAGAGTTAGCATGATAGGCTAGCCACCAATTTCTTTTTAAAGTAGTAGAATCTCTGTAGCTTAGAGAGAAACGGTGATTATCAATTACCATGACAATGCCTATTATTAATCGAATACTTAGCTATCGATTTGTGAAGTATTTTCTGAGCATCTATTTTGTGATAGGCCCTGGGGTGAACCACAGATACTTCTTTACTGCTTAGTGCTTATGCCCCAGTTAGAAATCGAAGATGTGGATACGTCTGGTCTGTTCTACAAAGGTCACTGTTTATCGAGCACTTACTGTGTGCTCAGCTCTGTGCTAGATGCTGTATATTATTCACTTCATATTCCCTGTGAAGGTGAGTGTATTATTCTGTTTTATAAATGAGAAACTGAGGCTCAAAGAATTCGATAAGCTCCGTGACGGTAGGGACTTTTACCTTTTGCTGTATCTATAATGACCAGGAGAGTTTTTGACATAATAAATGTTTATTAAATGAATGAAAGAACGGAAGAACTTACTCAGAGTTAATGCTGTGGCATGGCCAAAATTTGAAGCCACATGTACCTGACCCTCAAGGCTGCTAAATTATAACTGGACAAAACTGGGGCTGTGTGGGGCCCCACGGTTGTAACAGAAGCAACCACCAAGTCCTACCAGTGTCAGAGCCAAAAACACTGGGAGGAATTAGGCTTTCTCACTTTTCTAGCCAGGGCTGAGTCTTCATGTGGTTTTTCACACATTTTCTCAGCTGAGGAAGCCCAAGGCCACCACCTCACTGACTTAATCATTAATACGGGCCAGTCCAACTCCTCCCCAGTTGAATTTCCCCACGCTTGGCTGGCCGATTCCCGGGGCTGTGCCTCATGTTCTGCTCCTAACCTCTTGGGTTTTCCTTCTCTGCTTACATCTTCCTGACTTGTTCTTTTAAAGTTCCAGTTCCTCTGTTCTTGAACTCATATTGATGCTGCCAAGCAGGGTTCATCTTGGTCAGATCCCAGGAAATTCTCTCATTGCTGGCACCCAATAGGCACTCAACAAAATTAAAAAGAGAGAGAGTGTGTGCGCAAAAAGCAGGGAAGGCAAAGCAGCTAGCACTTTCAGGAAGGAATTAAGTGATTCTTTTTTCTTAGAAGTTAGTGATGAGATTATGGTCCCCTGGATGAAGGGTATGGTTGGAAGGGTGCCTCTGGGATAACCCTGGTGATGTAAGGCTCCGAGGCCAGTGGTAATGTTCATAGGCACCTTATATTAATACCAGCAGCTTTATTTTGCCATGGTTCTTCAGAGTCTACATTTTGCTGGCTTCATTCTCCTCTGTGGGTGTGTGTTGGGGGGGCGGTATCCTGGTTCTGTTACCTCTTTTCCTGCCTTACTGTTTTCCACCCTAAAAGGTAGCGTCATTCCGTGATTTCAGGGTGTGAATGAGTTGCAGGCAGCAAAGTGCATTCCCCTTAAATGCCTTAGGAGTAAACTATTAATTCTAAGCAACTTAGTGGGTCAGAAGACAAGAGCTTGAATGAGAATTGAGCAATGTGACTGTTCTTTAAGAATACTCAGATCTTTATGCAAACCATGAGAGATGTTTCTGCTAAAATGGTATGATTAATTATAGCAAGAAGAATAGGGTTTCCCATAAGAAATGAAACTTAGTTGCGCACTGTGGTTATTAGTTCTTACATGGTGAATTTCTCTACAACAAGGTGGGTGTGGTCAGGCTGAGGAGCTCATCCTCTGTGGGTCTAAGGTGATTGAATGTGGGTTTGGGGTCTGAGAACTACTCTGTGGGTGGGGAGTTGAGCAGCACTGTAAGATATGAGGTTGGGCTGGTCCTGAGATCCCTGGTTATTTTTTCAGTGATACTACAGGGTGTCAAACTCCTAGAAAGATGGCCTTCTGTGCTCAGTTTAAGGCAGATTTTCCAAGTTCTGTCCTGCCAAGCTGCAACTAACTGTCCTTCCCTCCAGGAGCCAGGGTGTGGTTCGGGGGGCAGGGTGTTGACTTTTTCACAGTCACCTTTCAGGAGAGGGCTTTTGATGTCTTTTCTTCTGGTGATGTGTATTTTCTCTTTCCTTCTAGGCTGTAAAGTTCCCTGCTACCCCTTCTTTGTTCCTCATTTTGGATTTTTATCTCTCTTGTTCCTGGAGGAGGCGGCTGGGTAGTGAATGGGATGACAGGTTGGCATTCTTATGGGCTCATTGAAAATAGGTCCTGTTTGATGCTGGGTGGATACAAAGGCAGCTGGGCCTTAGTGGCTGCTGCTCATCACGCTTGTGAGCATGGAGCAGTTAGCAGGGGCACGCAAGGGGAATTCTTTACCTTTTTTGTTAAGGCTGAGAAAGAACTATCTTTTTATATACAAGCTTTGAATGCATTGATGGCCACCTTGAATTCACAACATGAACAGTTGCTTAGAATAACTTCAGAGCAGATTATTTTGGATACAGAGATGTAGCATAGACCTGGGGTCAAGAGACCTTTCTGGCTTTGCCACTAGCTTTCTCCTTATTTGGGATTGTGTTTCTCTGTCATCTGGTCCAACTTTTTTCAAAGGCCCTCTTCCAGATCTATAATATATATATATATATATATATATATGTGTGTGTGTGTGTGTGTGTGTGTGTGTGTGTATAAATTTTTTTTACACAACAGTTACTTCATGCAGAGGTTCAACTAAGCAACTATTTTCACCTGGAAAACAGGAATGGCTGATGTGTTTTCATGATGGACACTATTAACAAAAATTAACCTGTTTTGTTATATGCCTGTCATATGTGTATGTGCTTGCTTTGTGCCAGTCTTCTGGGCATAAGGGGACCGTAAACAGAGCAAGTGATTTTAGGGAGCTCAGGGATTGTGGCATCTAGTGGAGCATCAGAGGAACAAGCAGGAGGTCATGGGTGCCCTTCTGGGGGAGCATCCAGCTGCTATGGTGGGCTTGGGAGATTTATGGATGAAAGATGAGGGAAGGCTTCCTGAAGGAGGTAACACCTAAGGTCAGTGAAGGGTAAGGGCGATTAGCTGGAATAAGGAGCATTTGGATTTGATGGTACAGATGACAGTGGAAACAGATGTACCAGGTCCAAAGGGGAGTGAGAGAATGGGAGGTTCAGGGTTTGAAAGGTGAACATCGTTAGGCCTGTAGAGCTGGAGTTTAGCTTGCTCAAGGGTTGAGTATGTTAAGAGAGGCCAGAGAGTGTGACAAGGCATGAGGACCCTGTGAGCCATTAGGAGATGGGGATTGAGCTTAACCTTCAAGAGATTTTAAGTAGGGACTGACATACGTGGAGATTCTGAATTCTATTTATTCTCCTTTTATGCCGCTTTCATGGCAATGATTACCTGCTTGCGGGAGTGTGGGGCTTGAAATTGGGACGGAGGGGGTGGTAGGATGACCTGTAGAATAATAGAAAGATTGATTGTGGCCTTGGGAATTCCAGTAGGGCCTATTCTGATTTCATTGATCAAACACAATTTCTGTAGCCTTAATAACTTTCAGAGTCCATTTTCAGGTGAGGAAAAATAATCCCCTGATAAAACATCTGCAGCAGGACTCCACACCACAGTTGGCATTGAGAATCTCTCTAAATATTGTCCAGGACCAATTTCTTTTCAGTGAGTTTTAAGCAGAGTACAGAGAGTATAGGTCTTGTTTTAAAAAATCTTTGCAAAGGTTTGCAGTTCATGGGTGAAATAAAACTGCAAACCTTTGTTAGGCTAATAGAGGGAATGACTTGAAGTAATTTATAGTGAGTGATATAAGATTGGAAGTTATGGGTTAGAACACTGTTGTTCAGTGTCCCATGTATGCCAGCCATCTGTGACTTTACTTTGCTTATGTTTTACACTTTTTTACATTATATGGTAATGTAAACTGTTAAACTGCCTTTCACGTGTTAATCTTAACTTCTGTGCCTCAATTTATGAATGAACAGTTTGAGCTTTTGTATCATGACCTTACCTTCCAGCAAATAGTTTTATTAGCATCACCATATTTGTATAACAGAGTTTTTGTCATCTCTTGACTATTTCTTGAATTCTGTCACTATTTTATAAGTGGAAAAATGGGAAAATGTAAGTAGTAATATAGGGAGAAGTATGAACCTTATAATGTAATGGAAGCAAAGATTGAATCATTAGACATGCCCAACATGAATTTAGTCAACTTAAGTTGGCCAACTATAGATCATGGTAAGGCTAAGAACAAAGTTAAATGCTGTGTACATTATGAAGCGTTGGGATTTTTATCATTTATTTTGTTTTGGGGAACAGAACTTCTTTTAACATGTAAGTCTAGTCAAGTTTTGTTTGTGCAGCTTTTTAAAAAATGTATATTCAGGCCAGGAGTGGTGGCTCATGCCTGTAATACTAGCACTCTGGGAGGCTGAGATGGGTGGATTGTTTGAGCTCATGAGTTCAAGACCAGCCTGAGCAAGGGCGAGATCTCATCTCTAAAAATAGCCCGTGTTGTGGTGGGTGCCTGTAGTCCCAGCTAATCTCCAACTCCTGGGCTCAAGTGATTCTCTTGCCTCAGCTTCCTGAGTAGGTGGTACCACAGGTGTCCTTCATAATGCCTGGCTAGGCTTTTCTATTTTTAGTAGAGATGAGATCTCACTCTTGCTCAGGCTATCCTGGAACTCCTGAGCTCAAGCAATCGACCTGCCTCAGCCTCCCCAGAGTGCTAGGATTACAGGTGTGAGCCAACATGCTCAGCCTTTTCTTTCCTTTTTATTTTTATTATTTTTATTGTTGTAAATACATATATGTATTTTTATATATATGTATATATATACATATATATGTATATATATATGTATATGTATATCTGTATATCTATATCTATATATCTATATATAATTTACCATTTCAATCATTTCAAAGAGAAGTACACAATTTGATAGTATTCAGTATATTCACAGTGTTGTAAAGCCATCATCACTATCTATCTCCAGAACTTTTGTATCATCCCAAACTGAAACTTTATATATGTACCCATTAGAGAACAACTCCTCATTTCCTCTTCCCCCAGCTCCAGGAAACCATGATTCTACTTTCTGTCTCTGATTTTGACTATTCTAGGTACCTCATATAAGTGATATCATACAAAATTTCTCCGTTTGTTCCTAGCTTATTTTACTTAGCATGTTTTCAAAGTTCATCCACATTGTAGCATATGCTAGAATTTATTTATTTTTAAGGTTGAATAATATTCCATTGTATGTATATATCACATTTTCTTTATTCAATGTCAGCGGACATTGGGGTTGTTTCCACCTTTTGGCTCTTGTGAATAATGCTGCTGTGAACACTGGTGTATATATGTCTTTACCTGCAGCTGTTTTTAAGAGTGGTTAATTCCCTACCACTTCCATCCTGCCCCCTGCAAGGGAGAACTAGCTTCTCAAGGTTCAAAGAAGTCCCCAGGCAGAGAGGCTGATACTGGCAGTGGAGAGTCTCCTGGGACACTATAAAAAGCCAGAGGGACATTTGTATGCACTTGCAGCATCTGCTCACAAGATCCCATTTCAAGTAAATAAAGAAGCTAGTATTTGAATATTGGGCTCTTGTGCTCTTGGCCTGAAAGCTCATTCTTTTAACTAACTGCTCCACAGTGAGCTACTTTTTAATTCTAAGTGTAATAGTGCTGAGACACAAAGATGAATGTGACATGTTCATTGCCTTTAAGGAGCTATCAGGGTTGAATCATCTGTCTTGCAAAGGGCTCAAATAAGGAAAGTGGCATCGTTTGGTGTAATCTGGAACTCACAAAGCCAATGTAAGATGGGATCACAGGTAGCAGGTGTGCAGATTCCCTTTTCTTGGCCTCCTGTGGTGAGGTATGCTTGGGCCAGGCTGACCATACATTCATTCATGAGTTCTAGCCCATGTTGCTGGCATTCACTATTAGTGCTGTTTGTATGACTATATAATCTCCTAGCACGAGTTATGCTCCTTTGAGCTTTTTCAATGATTGCCTTCATCTTGATGTCTAAGCATCAGGAGTGGTTATTTGTCAGAAAGGAAATCAGAACCCAGGAATGATAAAAAAAAGGATACTTTGGGAGGCAGTGAAAATGGCTGGTTGTATGTGTGTATTTGTATCTGAAAAGGCATCATTTACAAATGATTTGCATCTATCTGGAGACCTAATATGAGATATTCTGTCCTGGAAGGGGTAACATTACCTAGATTGGCAAAAGACAGAAAGAAATGAGAGATAAATCAGGGGGAAAATGCTGTCCTATATTTTAACCTGAATGTTAAATATTTTGTTTTAACCCTGTGTTCACAGTAGTTAGGTGTATTAGTCAGATACTGCTAGGTTGTGCTGAGCAAACAAATGACCTCTCAATCTCAGCAGCTTTTCTCTATCCTGGGTTGTCTATGATTCTGCTCTGCGTTGTCTTTGTTCTAGGACAGGGGTTGAAGGAGCCTTGTAGGAAGAGAAAAACACTGGTTTACCCACAAGATGGCTCTGATAGCTATTGTTTGGATATGGCATGTGTTACTTCTGCTCACATTTCATTGGTCAAAACAAGTTGCTTGGCCAAGATGTCAATGAAGCAGGAAAGACCCCTTTCCTACAAGGAGGAGGCTGTAGAAATGGGCACAGGGGCAACATTTACCTGTAGTTTAGAAAATGGTTCCTCTTGAAGCACCGTTAGTTATGTACCCATGTGCTGTAGCAAGGACTTTGGTACTAGTAGGATGAAGACAGTGTAAAAAGTGACCATTTTCAGCCACGATCATGGGATTTTAGGGAATTCAGGTCCAATTAAATAAAAAGCGTGTCACAGGATATCTCTGGGATTCCGGTCAAGGCACAGCTCCTGTGCTTCTGGCTTTGCTTATGCAGCGGCACTTCCATTTTAGGCACTGTGGGTTCAGAGCTTTTCTCCCAAGTCAAGGCTCACCCTGCCTCTTCTTCCAATGGTTTACATTTCTTTCTTGTGTTATATTACAAGTAAATGGCCTCAGTGCTATAAAGTTTTAGACTTCTGAAATAAATTGTGTTAAAATGGTCTAAACTGAAAATAAAAACACCTTTGTTATAAGGAAAAGTACTTCTGAAATATTTTATCAGCATTTTAAAATTTAGATGACACATCTAAAGAGTGTTTTGTCTTGGTTTTTGGAGAATGGAGTACAAAGAATGATCCCTTGTCAGGTACTGTGATCTTAACCACAGATGAATAAACCTGAAAGAAACATACCTGGCAACTTATTTATGTATTTCAACTTGAGTATCTTGACTAATTGTACCTTAATTTTGACATTTTGTTTAATTCAGTGAATACAGTATTTGTTGAGTGCTTCCTATTGGGAAGCATTAAGTGTTGTGGGGGAACATAGGGATAACTCAGACTGGCTGCCACTGTCAAGAGCTCACAATCCAGTGGAAGAGTTGACAAAGTACTATGAGTGAGTATGTGATTTACAAAAACTTCCTTTGAAATGTACCCATTTAGATGTCTTGTGGGGAGATGGTGAATATTGTGAACATGGGATGCAACTTTGGCTACAATTGCTAACATTGGCTAAAATTTTACTTTTTTTTTTTTTTTGTTAAATCATAGCTGTGTACATTAATGCGATCATGGGGCACCACACACTGGTTTTATAGACCATTTGACATATTTTCATCACACTGGTTAACATAGCCTTTCTGGCATTTTCTTAGTTATTGTGCTAAGACATTTATATTCTACGTTTACTAAGTTTCACATGTACTCTTGTAAGATGCACCGCAGGTGTAATCCCACTAATCACCCTCCCTCCAACCATCCTCCCCCCTCCTTCCCCACCCTCTCCCCCCCTAAACTTTTACTTGAATGTGCAATTTTTTTTTTTTTGCAAAATTTTTAACCAGGTACTCCTTTCGGATACATTGCAAGATGTTTAATATTGTTATTCCTATTTTATTCACAAGGAAGAAACATATTGTAATAAAGGGTCTAATTTAAGAAAACACCATGAGTCTATTGGTCAGTACTGAAGATGCTGATGGCCGCACTGAGTATTTACTGAGCCTCAGGCACTGTGCTAAACTCTTCTGCATTCTCTAATGTAATCATCATTCACTCTATTTCTGTAAAGTAGCCATTGTTACTGAGCTACTTACTGAGCTCTGAAAGGGTTGCTAACATGCTCAAGGTTAAACAGATAATAAATATGAGATTCGGGACTCTAATCCATTGTATGCTTAATCACTTAACCAAGGTTTCTCAAAGTTGGATGAGATCCCTTTTAAAACGATAATTTCTCATAGAACCCCAGAATTGACTTAAATTATTTTATTGTAATAATACTCTTAATTATATAAACATACAGCTGGCAAATTTTTATTTTTATGCTCTTATACCTTTATAAAACCCAAATACAGTTAGAAATTGAATATACTTCATATTACAGTAGTAATTCAAATGAACAACATTAATTTAACTGCATTAACTAAAGTACTGCTTGTAACTGGAAGATGATGTTAAGCAGGTTATTTGCCAGTCTGCTGGTCTACCCTGCTGTGTGCTGAGTGATGACTCAATTCTGCTGCCATGTTCACAACATTCAACTTCTGTGAACCTTTGATTCATGTTGAGGAACTTGACACCCCTTACCTTTCACCCGGTAAGAACACTTTGTTTAGATTCTGTCTATTTTCTTCCCTCCTCATTGCTCCATAGTGATTTCTTAGGGTACAAGTTGGTGCTCAAACACAGTAGGCATGGCTGCCCTGATGATCAAGAATATACTTACATTATTTGTTTTCAGATTGCTGAAATAAAAAAAAAAAAAAGCTCTACGTTCTCATGAGATCTGTAAATTTTTTACTATATCTATGACTGTGGATCTACCTTTTATCCCCAGCTTTTGCCCAGGTTTAAGACAACTGAATTTCCCCCTCTCTGTTACTGTACTCTTCCTTTCACAGGCCTCTCTCCATCTGAGGCACTCTGTCATTTCCAGAAAGGCCTTCATTATTTTCCAGTATTTTCTATTATTTCCAAATAATGAAGGCCTTTATTATTTTCCATAGTGCCTGGCAGCCTCACACAACAATTAGAGTTGTTAATGTAAACCCAAATGAAGGGGCTACAACCCCCTTTTAAATGGAGGGATTTAGGTCTCTGGTGTGTCAGAAACCACATTACAGGTTTGTTGGGTAGAAATATTTGTTGACTAGATATGAATCATGTCCGATAATTTCCCCTTTTATTTATTTTTATGTTAAATGACCTTACCTATCCATTCATAGGTGAGAGAATTGACTTAATCACTTGATGATTTTATGTCCTTATTGACTTCTTATTTACTACAAGTTAAGTTTTTAAAGGCGTTTCTGCATACTGTTCAGCTCCCTGAACTTGACCCTTGCCGAAGCCTCCCATGGGACTCCTCTGTGATTATAAGCCATATTTTTGAGAGACCTCAGAGTTAGGGCACAATGTTTATTCTTGCTCTTCTTTCCAGAATACACAGATGAATGCTTGTTTCTGAAATTTGCACATCGAAGCCATTCTGCACCCCCTGCTGTTGATTGTGGCCCCCCCCTTTTTTTTTAATAGCTTCTCATCTTTGCTAAAAATCGTCCTCATGTATGTGATTATGTGTATATTCTTTTCTAGTAAAAAGCTATTTAGACATAATCCTTATGTTATTGTCAATGTGGCAAAATTTTGTGTGATTGGATTTCTAGGGGCAAGAGGGTAGGGTTGTTGTTTTTCTTTTTGTCATTTTTCTCTGAAACATCTGTTAGGTGACAGATTGAGGATTTTTTAGTGTAAGACCCAGTAACTCCTGAATATTCTTTTTTTGTAAGTATACTATGGCTAAAGCTTTGCCAATTGACATTTTACATTTGTAGATTAAAGGAAATGCACAGATGTTTTAAAGAGGAATCTAAAAACCTTATTCATCTCTTTAGTGCAACCAGCTTGATTTGTTCCATTTATGAGACTTTATGAGGCAATGAATAATGTTGTTATAATCAGCATATATATTGGCCATAACTCCTACTTTAATTTTATTTAACATTTTCAAATTAGTTTTTAGTTTTACTATTTGTTATTTTGGGCTTTTGCTACATTTTTAACTTGCAGAGTTAGCCATGTACTAATATGATAGTCTGTTACTTTAACAAAGTTTTTAGGTGTTTTGGATTTTGAATTTAATACATTGAAATAAATTGACAGGGCTTGAAATCTAAATAATGGCATTGTTTAGAATAGCTAGATAATCCTTGGGTATACAGAGCCCTTACCTGGTATGGAATATAGTCAGCCTCTTCATTCAAGCACCTCGCATAAAACATGAGCCACAGCAGCTGAACGTGTAATCATCTAACTCTGCTTATGGAAAACTGTAATCATAAAACGAGTTTGGGGGAACTAAAGGAGAGAGTAGTGATGTTTGGATAGGTGTGTTTGGGTTGCCTACAGCTTTTTTTGGAGAATAATGGAAAAATATTTTTAAAATCTCTGCTATGTCAAGCTCCCCCCAGGAGGACTCCCCCTGGGTCCTCCACCAACTCTATGACTCATATCATTATAACATTTAAAGATTAAATGGTTTATTATTGGGACTTCTCAGTACCTACAGATGTATAATATAGTCTGCAAATCATGGGGAGGGAATGTCTATTTTTCTCTCCAGTAATTTATTTTTTTTTGAGGCAGAGTCTCATTTTATTGCCCTGGATAGAGTGCTATGGCATCATAGCTCACAGCAACCTCAAACTCTTGGTTGGACTCAAAGTGATTCTCTTGCCTCAGGCTCCTGAACAGCTGGGACTACAGGTGTCTACCAATGCCTAGCTCATTTTTCTATTTGCAGTAGAGATGGGGGTCTCACTTGCTCAGTCTGGTCTTGAACTCCTGACCTCAGACCATCCACCTGCCTCGGCCTCCCAGAGTGCTAGGATTACAGGCATGAGCCACTGTGCTTAGCCATTTTCTTTCTGGTTTTAAAAGAACGGCTGATGTCTTGAGCATTTTTGAACAGCCAATTGAGTTTGACTGTGAAGTGTCTGATAAGGTTAAGCTTAGTGAACCGAGAGCATTCTGACACAATTTTGAGGTTTAAAATCACTGTGTTGTGTTCTGGAACCTTGGGCTTATCAAGGTTAACTTTTGTTGAGCATTAGCTATGTGCTAGGTATTGTGCTAAGTACATTTCTTGTATCATTTCATTTAATCTTTCCCAAATCTCTATGGAAAGTACTACTATTATCTCCATTTTACAGATCAGAAAAGTGAGGGTCAGAGAGGTTTGCTCAAGGTTGTACATCAAGAAGTTAGAAATATGGCTCCAACTAGATCTAATTTTGAGGTTTCCACTTTCCTTTTTTATTTACTTATTTATTTTTATTATTATTTTTTAATTATTTATTTATTATTTATTTTTTGCAGTTTTTAGCCAGGGCTGGGTTTGAACCCGCCACCCTTGGTATATGGGGCTGGCACCTTACCCCCTGAGCCACAGGTGCTGCCCCACTTTCCTTTTTTAAAACACAATGTCTCTCCTCTCCGGCTACAGTTTACAAAATTGTCATATAACTACCACGGAAGTGACTTCAGTGATAAGGTGAAAATGATATTAAAGCACCATTTTTATTCTTTCAAATATTCAAAGATTATGCTGCATATTTTTTGTGTTTCCTTAGGCCTGCACAAGAGGAGCCTCTGCACGGGGCCTCATATCTTAGGGTCCCACTCTGGCCCTCCTCTGGCAGGCTCTCGGTGGGCACCTGCACTTAGTCCCTCAGATGTTTCCCGCAGGGGAAGGTGCCCCCCTGGCACCTGTGCCTGGCATTCCAGAGTCCAGTCAAGGTATCGACAGATTGTCCTCCCTGCCTAAATGACCCTTCGTTGTCTTTCAGGATATGCTTGGGATTTTTTACTAGGTCCATCCTCCTGGGAGCAAACTGTGCTACCAGCATGTACATGCCTAGGCCTAGGGTTGCCAAGGGGCACCTATTTGTGAGGTTATAGATCAGGTGTCAGCAAACTTGTGCCCATGGACCAAATCCAACTATCAGCTAATTGTTTTTATGCATAACATTTTATTGGAACACAGCTATTTCTATTTGGCTGCAAATTGTCCATGGCTGCTTTGGAGCTGAAATGGCAGAGTGAAGTACTTGTAACCAAGGCCGAATAGCTTGCAAAACCAAATATGTACTATTTGGCCTTTTATGGGAAAAGTTTGCTGATCCTTGATATAGCTGGAGCCAGCTCAGTGTGCGTGCTACAGAGTTCACGTGTGTGAGGACCCTGGTTGGGGCAGCCTTTCTCTTTCCATCATGTTTTGGCTGGAATTTTGAGGAGTCTAAGAATTCTAAGTTCAAAATTCAAACTTCATCTTTCCTATGTCTGTATTTATCAAGAGAAGAGGCTAGCATGTATTTTATTTACAAGTTTGTTAGCTTGATTTATACCTTTAAAATGTACAGATATGTGTTACCTGGATCTCCATTTGTACTCTTGCCCTGGGCTTTACAAGTGTTTCACAAATGTTAAAACCTGGAGTGTAAGCGGCTCACACCTGTCATCCTAGCAGTCTGGGGGGCTGAGGTGGGTGGATTGCTTGAGCTCAGGAGTTCTTGACTAGCCTGAGCAAGTACAAGACCCCCCTTCTCTACTAAAAATAGAAAAAGAACTAGCCAGGTGTCTTGACTGGCACCTATAGTTCCAGCTACTTGGGAGGCTGAGGCAAGAGGATTGCTTCAGCCTAAGAGTTTGAGGTGGCTGTGAGCTGTGACACTACAGCACTCTAGCCAGGGTGACAGAGTAAAACTCTGTCTCAAAAACAAAACAAGCAAACAAACAAACCTACCTTGGAGTACAATAGAGGGATTTATAGTAGAAGGAAAGAGAGACCTCTAACTAGTAGTTTCACATATTAATATGGAATTATGAAATTACAAATGGAAATGCTGTGGGGTCATATATGGATTATTGTACTTTTCTTTCTTTCTGGTTTTTTTTTTTTTTTTTGAGACAGGGTCTTACTTTGTTGCCCTCAGTAGAGTGCTGTGGTGTCATAGCTCACAGGAACCTCCAGCTCTTGGGCTTAGGCAATTCTCTTGCCTCAGCCTCCAGAGTAGCTGGGACAACAGGCTCCCGGATTATTGGACTTTTCGAATGCTGAAAATGTTCTAAGTCTTGATCTAGGGCAGCCTTTTAATCTCACTGCACAGTTGAACCTATGGTTAAACTTTCATGGGTACACTTAAATGATATTGATAAAAAAAAAAAAAAAAAGGGTTTAAAAAAAAGAATATACTTTTTTTTTGGCTTGGCACCCGTAGTTCAGTGGTTAGGGTGCTGGCCACATGCACAGAGGCTGGTGGGTTCCAACCTGGCCCGGGCCTGCTAAACAACGACAACAACAATAAAAAATAGCCAGGTGTTGTGGAGGGCACCTGTACTCCCAGCTACTCAGAAGGCTGAGGCAAGGGAATTATCTTAAGCCCAAGAGTTGGAGGTTGCTGTGAGCTGTGATGCTACAGCACTCTATTGAGGCCAACATAGTGAGATTCTATGGCAAAAAAAAAAAAAAAAAAAGAATATACCTTTTTTGATTTATTTATTAACACAAAATGAACCATCATGGCCCCCCAAATAAAACAATTTATTATAATTTGTAATAAAAAGATAACAATTAAAATTCTTTAAAAAATTTATTTATAATTATTTATTTTTCTGTTTATTATAATTTAACATTTGTTGAGATATCTGAGCTTGACTTTTTAAAGAATATCTTCTTTGCAAAGTTGAATTTTGGACAGGCATACTCTTAAATCTTCTTCTACAGATTCTGACTGTGATTGAGTTTTGTTTTTAATATTATTCATTGCAGAAAAGCTCACTTCACACAAATATTACTCTGAGAACAGAAGAACTATTTCTATTGCTTTTTGATAATATTTGGAAATTCCCACCCTTGAGAAATAACCAAAAAGTTGTAATATCTGTTGTTGAATATTTTATTATTATTTTTTCTTTTTAAAAATTATTATTATTTTTTTTAGTAGAGAGGGGGGGTCTCCCTCTTGCTCAGACTGGTCTCAAATTCCTGAGCTCAAGCAATCCACCCTTGGCCTCCCAGAGTGTAGAATTACAGACATGAGCCATGGCACCTGTTCTGTTGTTGAGTATTTTAAGGACAATCCTCTGTTATTTCTTATTTCTGTTAATTCTTCCTTTTCTGTAATATTTATAATTGCCTACATAAATGCATTTAAAACAAAGAGATTTCTCACCCAATCCAGAGATGTTATGTCAAGTGTTGGCGCAGGAAAGTATTTTTCAAAATTCGTGTACAATAAATCTAAAGTTTGTAAAATATGTTCATTAAGACTTTTTTCTAGTTTACACCTTTTCACTAGGTCAAACATTTCTACTGCTTTTTCTTGTTTAATCCTTTCCTTCCAGAGCAGTAATTTTTCTCTGAAAGCATTCAATTTTTCTGTAAATATGAGAATATTTTCATGATTTCTCTGCATACTCTTATTAAGAGTATTCAAAGACTGAAATAAATCTGTAAGAAATGCAACTTCATTACACCAAACCTTGTCAAAGAGTAAATCACCTAATTCAGAACAGTGCACTTTTAAAAAGGCAATACTTCTATTGATTCATAAAATCTTTCTTTTTGTTTTTTTTTTTTTTTGAGCAGTCTCACTTTTGCCGTTGGTAGAGTGCCGTGGCCTCATAGCTCACAGAAACCTCAAACTCCTGTGCTTAAGTGATCCTCTTGCCCCAGCCTCCCCAGTAGCTGGAACTACAGGTGCCTGCCACAATACCCGGCAGTTTTTAGAGATGGAGTCTTGCTTTTGCTCAGGCTGGTCTCCAACTCCTGAGCTCAAGCAATCCACCCACCTCGGCCTCCCAGAGTGTTTGGATTACAGGTGAGAGCCACTTTGCCCAGCCAATTCATAAAATCTTGATAGAACTCTTCCTTGAGATAACCATCTCACTTCCTATGCAGTAAGAGTAGTGTATAAGAAGCATCCATTGAGGAACATAATTCTCCAAATAATCTTGACTGAAGTGGCTTGCTTTTTATATAATTAATAATTTTAATATTGTTATCTAGGACCTTTCGTAATTCAACCACTAATAATTTTGACACTAGCATGTCTCTGTGTAGGAAACAGTGTGTAAAGATAATTTCTGGATTCTGTTTTTGTGTAAGTGTAATAAATCCTTTTACCCCCACATAGATGGGGCTCCAGGTTCATACAAGTACTGGATGGATGAACATACAAATACTTATGCAGGAATCCCAAGACAAATTATTACAATTAATTTATTTGTTATCTGATTATCAAGCAAATCAAAAATATCTTAGCCCTTTGCTGTTGTTTGGAGTAGTTGACAAAATAAAAACTATTCAATGATTTCTTTTTTATAGACAAATCTACTGAATGCTAAACGTTGGGGTTTACCACTGATATCAGATTCATCCCACTGAATTGCAAACGTGTTTACAAGTAATCTTTATAATTTTTTGTTACAAAGTTACTCTGTTCTAATCTCATCTTTGAGATGAGATATTACTTGAAATTTTATATTTTCAGATAAATCCCTAACATGCCCAGAAATTATATTATCTGATAGTGGATTTTTAAAAATTTCCTTTTTTTTACAATTGCACCTCAGACTGGTAAAATAACAGATTCTGCACTTGTATGAGATTTCATTTTCCTAGCTACAATTTCTGCAAGTGTGTAATTCATGTCTTGCATCTGATATTGTTGTATATCTCATCCATATTTTTCCTTGTTGAGTATTACCGAGTGCAAGTCATTGGAAATATTTCACTGGCTTTTTAGACAAGTGGAATGTCTGGATTGTAAATGTCTCTTTAATTTGTTAGGAACCAGAGCTTCATTTGCTAATGTTTTGCCACAAATTACGCATGTGGGACGTGGTGGATTTCCTTTACCGTGTATGAAACCCAGTGATAAGTAATCTTCATTATATTGATAACTAACCGTTTTTCATTTAGTTGCAATGTATTTAGGGATGAAGCAGTGTTCGATGCACTAGCATCTTCTTCTGAATCACTGGTCTTGGTGGTAACATTGGTGCATTCACTTTGTAAAAAATCAATGAGTGCAGTTAAGATATACCTTAGTACCATATTTTATAATTTAAAGAAGTTTATAAAAATAAATAAGAATAAGTATATTAAAAGAGGAAAAATAGTGCTCACTTTGGCAGCACATATACTAAAATTGGAACGATACAGAGAAGATTAGCGTGGCCCCTGCGCAAGGATGACACGCAAATTCGTGAAGCGTTCCATATTTAAAAAACAAAAAAGAGGAAAAATAACTGTTGTTTCAAGGTTCATTTGTCCAAATTAAACTCCCAATGCTGGGATCTCCCTGCCAACTTAGCTGTAAGATCTGGGTCTCTACACTAGGGCACCCTGCCCCCCTTCCCCACCACTTTTCGTCTCCTGTCCTTCCCTAAAGCGAAAGGAGTTCTAGGGATATAGACCGTCCAACCAGTGTCCCAGGTGATTGCATGTGGCTGCCACAAGGTGCCGCTGTTGAGGCTGCGCTCCCTCGGGTTGGAAGATGCTGCTGGTACCCTCCGTCGTCCCCGGGTATGGTCCTGCCAGGGAGGGCCGACCCAGTACCTGCGTAGCCATGCTCTGACGCGAGCAAGCCCGGTGGGTGTAGCAGATGCTATAGATGCCCCACCCACATCTCCTTAGCTCTCATGACCTGTGAGGGAACATGAGGGCTTTCTCTTGGCCTGAAGGTGTGCAGGCTGGATGTGCCAGGGAAGCAGCCCACAGCCCGTGGTGAATGAACTCTTTGCCCTCACCCAGTTGTGACCACGAGGCTCGTTCTCCACGGTCTCTCTGGGCTCCTTCCAGTTTCCCACAGCAGAAACCTTTTTGAAAATAGACCCTCTAGTGACTTCTTTCACTTCCTTGTTTTAGTGCCAAAAGGTCTTTTCAGTCCTTCCTGGTATTACCTTGTAAATGACCCACCTGCACCCTGGTCCTTCTGTTAGCGTCTGCCAGGGGGGAAGCCTGCCCAGGGCGCACAGACGTCCTGGTGAGCTCCAGCCCCACTGCCCAGGCTCATGCGTGTGGTGGAGTCTCTAGAAGTTCCCAGCCTTACACACATGCTTTGTCCATATCGGGTTCTCCGTGGCGACTGAGTCACCAGCCTGGACTCCCTCTTATGGTGAAGTAATTATTTTATTTCTGGGAACTCTAAGCCTTGTTGCAGACATGTTCCTGCCTTCCCACAGATCACTCTGAATTCTGGGTATCAGAGACTGGGGCATCACTGACTTCCCCCCCTGAAGGCCACAACATCCTTGTGCTTAAGGATTCCTGCCCTACAAAGTTTCTCATTCTAGAAACCAGGAATCTGAGGAGGGATGGTCTTGATTGCATTATGAAAGGTTCCCTTCCACGTTCACCAGAGGAACCAGGTTACCTGATCATCCTACTTTAGCCTAAACGAGAGGGCCACTCAGATGACCTTTGGCTGCTAAGATAAAGCCAGCCACTCTTACGAAAAGAGAAAAGATACTATGTCTTTTATACCATGATAAAAAAAGACATTGTGCTTTGAGAGAATATAAGCGAGAGACCTGATTTGGACAGGATGAACCTTGTAGAAGGTTTGCTGTTGATGCTATGATCTAGATGATGGAATAGGAAATAATAGGAAGTAACTCTGCAAGGCAAGCAGCATATGAGAAGACTCTGAGATGCAAAGAGACTTGATGCATTTGAGCAGCAGGATGAAGACCTGTTGGTGAAGGGAAGAGTAGCCAGGTAGGAGGCCGAGGCTGTCGGCAGTGGCCACATTCTGCAGGGCCTCAGGCCATGGGGGGATTTTGGTCTTGTCCAAAGAGCATTGGGAAGTTTTAAAGGGCCTTCAAGGGGAGATATTTTGTGGTCATAATATCTTAAAGCAGTTTGGCTGATGTTTTAGAAATAGATTGGCCGATGATAAGAAAAAGTGAAAGGGACTGGGCAGTGGCTCATTGCTGTAATCCTAGCACTTTGGGAACCTGAAGTGGGAAGATTATTTAAGGTCAAGAGTTCAAGATCAGCCTGGGCAATATAGTGAGACCCCATCTCTACAAAAAATTAAAAAAAAAATTAGCTCGGTGTGGTGGTATGTGCCTGTAGTCCTGGCTACTTGGAAGACTGAAGCAGGAGAATCAATTGAGCCCAGGAGTTCAAGGCTGCAGTGTGCTGTGATTGTACTGCTGCACCCCAGCCTCGATGACAGAGAGAGAAACCCTGTCTTAATAAAAAAGAGAAGAAAGTCTTTAGGACTGCAGTCCTCAACCCCCCAGGCCACAGATCCGTACAGTCTGTGGCCTGTATGGAAATGGGCCCTACGGCAGGAGGTGAGCAGTGGGTGAGCAAAGGAAGCCTTCATCTGTATTTACAGCTGCTCCCCATTGCACATATCACCACCTGAGCTGAACCTCCTGTCAGGTCAGTGGCAGCATCAGGTTCTCCTAGGAGCACAAACCCTACTGTAAACTGCACATGTGAGGGATGTGGACTGCAGGCTCCTATGACAACCTAATGCCTGATGATCTGAGGTTGACCCCAGAGGCAGTGATCCTTCCCTGGGGAGTGGCTGAAATGCAAATTATCATTAGCCGAGAGATTTGACTGCACAGACACCACATAGATCAATTGCTTGCAGACTCATATTACCCCCTTCCTGGTCTGAAGAAAAATTGTCTTTTGTGAAACTGGTCCGTGGGGACCACTCCTTTAGGACATAGGAGAGAGTATAACAGTCATGTTGGTGCAGTAGTGTGGTGATGGTAACAGGAGAAACAAGGGCAAAGATTGGAGTAGAAGTGATAAGATTTGGAAATGGACTTGAAGAGGGTGGTGAGGGAGAATGAATATACTTAAGACCTTTTATGTGGGTAAAGTGGTTAAAAATTTAAATGCTTTATAGAGGCAAGCATGGAAAAAGGGAATCAGACTGATTACAAGGTAGTAAGGAGTGGAGGGGAGTATAGCAAAGTGGAGGTGCCCCTGGTTGACGCCAGCCGGTTGTTGCCTTGGAGGAAAGTGAGCCAAAACACTGTCAGATATTCAGACTTTTCATGAAAAGGCAGATTCTGGATTTTAATGTGAAACGTCTGTATCTTTCTATTTTGACAACCGATGAAGATTCTAAACAGCATTGTTAGCTGTATACAACACATCTGCCCACGGTGTCTGGCTCCTGGGCAGCTGCTTCTTGCTTGAGATCTCTTCCCACCATGTTTTCCTCTAGGAAAAGTTTTATCATAGGATTAAATGTAGTCCTTGATATAGAATTTTTAAGAAGTTAAGGATGCTGATTAAAAAAAAAACATCCCCCAAAGATATTTTAAGTTGGCTAAATCTTGGGAGATACTGATGATTTCAGCTCACACAGTCTGTCAGCAGGGCTCAGGTGATGGGCTGAGGCTGAGATCTGTGGAAATAAACTTAACCTAATTTAGAGCAGATAGCAGGAAGTGCTTTTGTCTTAAAATAGACCATTCCACGCCATGATAGTCTGAGATACTTGAGGTGGAAGGGAATCAAGGCTTTCCTCCAAGCTTTTGCCCCTCCAAGCTTATACTTCAAGAGTTCTTAAGCATTTTAAGAGAGTGAGTGGATTTATGCATATTTTATTTATGAATCTATATGTAATTAGAGAAAACATTCTTACAGATTCACAAAACTATCTTGTTTTATTTTGTTTGAGTCTTAAATGGAACTTACTTTTGGACTTTAAATTTTATCCATGAGATATTTTTATTTTTAAATTCATTTTTATATTTATGTTTTTGGAAATAATGTCTCACTCTCATGCCTAGGGCAGAGTGCAGTGGCTTCATCATCACTCACTGTATTCTCAAACTCCTGGGCCAACAGTTGCTTTTAAAGTGAAAGGAGGCTGGGCCTCGGTAATCCTAGCACCCTGGAAGGCCGAGGTGGGTAGATGGCTTTAGTTCAGGAGTTCAAGACCAGCCTGAGCAAGAGTGAGAGCCCATCTTTACTAAAAATAGAAAATGAGCTGGGCATTGTGGCAGGTGCCTGTCCTCCCAGCTACTTGGGAGACTGAGGCAAGAGGATCACTTGAGCCCAAGAATTTGAAGTTGCTGTGAGCTATGGCACCATGGCACTCTACCCAGGGTGACAGAGTGGGACTCTGTCTACAAACAAACAAATAAAGTGAAAGGGTATTGTATAACTAACTTCTTTGGTGTCATAGTTTTTTATTTTTTATGTCAGCAACATTTGTCTATTTCTGTGCACGGTTTGAACCAATAACTTATACTTCTTCCGGTTGCATGTCACAAATATGTAAGAATGACAGGTATTTTAAAGAGTTTACAAAAATGTCCAGTGATTGAACCCATTTCGGCTTTATTATAGTATTGAAAACTATAAGGTTTAACTGCTATCTTATTTCCTATACTGCATTTATAGGCGGGTAGAAAAGCTTAGAAATGGCTTTATGACTTAAAATCAGTAGTGGGACATAGAAGACATTATGTTATTTATTGCTGAATAAAGCTGATCTTTTTTGCACTTTCTCAAAGATTCATTTTATAGTACTTTAAAAAAATCAGGGTAGACAAGAAATTAGGACAAAACAACCAAAAAAAAAAAAAAAGTCTGAGTGTCAAAACAAGTACCTTAAAATATATCAGGGAACTTAAATACAGCTGGGTGGTGTGTGTGTTCGGGGAGGGATGTGTGAGTGACTCAATGGAACAAGGAGGAATTATGAGGCTTGGGTGACTTGACAGCCCTGTGGACCTGCCTTTGCGTCACCTTGTTAACTGGGTCTTTACCTCTTCTGTGAAACTAACAAACGTCTATGTGCTGTAGCCGTGTGGATGAAAAGATTCCAGGAAACCATCCCTGCTCTTTGTAAATTGGGGGAAGAAATTTGTTTCAAAATCGAGTGTTGGGCCCAGGGTTTCTAATTAAAAGCTCTTGTTAAGAAGCAGATGTAGGCTGAGTGTGGTGACTTGCACCTTAATCTCAGTACTTAGGAAGATGAGGTGGGTGGATTGGGCTTAAGACCAGGCTGGACAACATGGTGAGACCCTGTCTCAACAAAAAAATTAAAAAAATTAGCTGGGCATACTGGTGCGTGCCTGTAATCCCAGCTATTGGTGAGGCGAGGATGGGAGGATCGCTTGAGCCCAGGAGTTTTAGGTTGCAGTGTGTTATGAACATGCCCCTGCACTCCAGCCTGGGTGGCAGAATGTCACCCTATCTCACAACGAGAAAGAACAAAAAAGAAGCAGATATGTAGTGGTGAAGAAATGACTCCATTGCCATTTTGATGTGAAAATATACATAACTTCTTGGGGTTTGAGCATCAGCTTGTCTCCTCAGTTTCTTAACACAGCTTGCTGGTGGCTGACCTGTGTTCCTTTTGCCAGTCTGGCATCTTTATTGAGGTTTGAAAAATAGACATAAGATTGAATTTAGGGATTGGTTTAGTAGGGCCAAAACTTCAACCAGTCGTTATTTTGATCTTCCATATTTCCTCTCCAACCCTTTTAGACTGGAGATGAAGAAAGTTCTGAGAAAGTCCATTCTAGTAAGTAAAAAATTCTCTATTTCTGACTTCCAGTAGTCAGGAACGGTGTTTGTCTCAAGCACTGCTTCCTCCCCAGCATTCAATACTGGGAACAAAGCTGATGCTTGAAACATATTTATTGCATGAGTAAATCCAATGTTCAGTGAAATGTTTTCAGGTATTCTGAAGGCAAAAGGGTTCTGTTGTCAAATAAATTTAGGACAGTTATATTCTATACTTGATTTTGAGATAGTCACCATACGTATCCTGAAGTCTTTGAGACCTCTTGGTATAAAATGAAAATCCCATTAGCCTTGTTTATATGAACATTTGCCAAACTCTTCAGAAAGTACTTCCCTAAAGCGGAGTTGGAGTAGAACAATATTGGCAAATAATAAACACTCCTTAAAGTGTATCTACTGAATACGCAGTGCTGAAATCCAGAGTTTGTTAATTCAGGGATTTTTAGCAGCACCAAGAGGAGATGGGAGCTTCCAGAATATGCTGAGAATAAAGAGTAGAGACTGTGGAGTAAAAATAGTCAAGGGTAAGTAAGGATATGGGTGTAAATTGTTTCATTTTGATCTTGTAATTCTCCTTCTAGAATTTTATACTAGGGAAGTAATAAGAGCTATATAAATCAGAACATTAAAAATCAGTATCAATCAACATATTACAAATATGTTTATCAATTATAATATTAATTGTAATTTTTCTATTTTATTATTATTATTTTTTTAGAGATAGCATCTCTGATGCCGAAGCTAGAGTGCTGTGGCATCAGCCTAACTAACAGCAACTTCAAACTCCTAGGCTCAAGCAATCCTCCTGCCTCAGTCTCCTGAGTAGGTGGGACTACAGGTGCCCACCAGGACAATCAGCTAATTTTTCTATTTTTAGTAGAGACAGCGTCTCTCTCTTGCTCAGGCTGGTTTTGAACTGCTGAGCTCAAGGGATCCTCCCACCTCAGTCTCCTGGAGTGCTAGAATTACATACCTGAGCCACCATGGCTGGCCCATCATATTTCTATTTTAACAATTACCTGTGTTCCATAATAGGTGATTGGTTAAATGATTAGATAACCATTCAATGAAACCTTAAGTTACTAGTTTCAGTTCTTTTGCTACGTAACAAAAATCTGTAAAACTTAGAGGGTTTTAAACAATGGTTTTTATTTGCTACCATTGTGTGGGGTGATTGATGATCCTTCTGTTACATAGAGTACTGGGGCTGTCAGTTATTATTATTTTTTAATATTTTTATTTTTTATTAAATCATAGCTGTGTACATGGATATGATCATGGGGCATCATACACTCGTTTCATAGAATGGTTGACTTATACAGCTGACTTCAGGTGGCAGCAGGGCTAGCCTGAAAGGTCCAAGGTGGCTTGTCTCACTGGTCTGGCGTCTTGGTGCTGGCTGTTGGCTGGGTACTTTGGTTCTCTTTCTTGTGACCTCTCTCTCCAGGTGGTGTTTCATCTTCCAAGGTCGTTCTGTGGGGCTTCTGTTTCCAGCAGAATAGCATGGACTTCCTTACATCCTAGCAGCTGGGTTTTAAGAGAGCAAACCCAGAAACTTCCAGGCCTGTTTAGGACTAAGCCTAGAACTGGAACTTTTCTGCTACATTTATTGGTTTAAACTGGTCATAGGGCCAGTCTAGTTTCAAAGAGAAGAGAAATAGAATCCATTTCTCAGTGGAAGGAGAGAAAAATGTTTATAGGAAGGGGAAGAATTTTGATGGGCATCTTTGGTGACTTGTGGTGGCCATTAAAAATTATGTTTTATAAAAATGTTTTAGGACAGTTATGATAAATGGAAAAAGGAGATGATGTTAAGAATAAAACATTGAGGGAAAATGAAGTATATAAGAGTTTATATAGAATATAATATAATACTTATTTTGTCTAAAATTTATATATATGCATACTCTTTTTTTTTTTTTTTTTTTTTAACTGTGTCGCCCTCGGTAGAGTGCTGTGGCATCACAGCTCACAGCAACCTCAAACTCTTGGGTTTAAGAGATTCTCGCACCTCAGCCTCTTGAGTAGCTGGGACTACAGGCGCCCGTCACACTGCCTGGCTATTTTTTTTTGTCGTCATTATAGTTTTCATTGTTGTTTAGCAGACCCGGGCCAGGTTGCTTTCTAACAATATTAGTAATGAGATGGAAAAATAACTGGAGGTGATTTGTAAGTTAAGGAAAAGTTATACAAAGCAATACTAGTGAAACTGAAAATCTAGATGGAAAAGGCTGTTTATGAAGAAAAGTTTTAATGATAATTGACACAAAGTAGGTAGCAAGTGCAAACAGATCAGTAAACATTGTATTAATAAAGAAAAGATAAACGCTAGCCAAGACAATTTAGTTTTATGGGTATGTTCTATCCAACATTTTAGGAATAGATTATGCGATTTCAGAATTTATGATAAACATAAAGCTTCTCAATCCATTCCATGGCACTAAACCTAGAAAAGGGGAGCCTAAAGAAACTGTGGCTCAGTGTCAACATATATTACTTTTGATGTAAGGAAACATTATTTCAAGCAAAATATCTGTGCATGTCTTAGGTGTGTTTCCAAAAGGAACAAATTAACTTTTCCTTTGTTGGTTGTTGCAATTCTCCAAAGCCTTTGGCATGGGTTGTAAAATCCTGAAGATTAGGGTGTTGCCTGTGGCTCAAGGAGTGAGGCCGGCCCCATATACGGGAGGTGGCGAGTTCGGATCCACCCCTGGCCAAAAACTAAAAAAAAAAAAAAAAAAAAAAAAAAAATCCTGAGGATTAAATCTGCATGGGTATAAATTTTATGGCATTCAAGATTTCGAAATAGGGACCTCAAACCTAGCGAGAACATCATACGTGTCTCTGTCTGTAGACAAGGGGATCAGACAGCAGGTAAGTTAGATTTAATCACTTCTTCTAGGAGGACGACTCTGAAGTGGTTGCCTAGGTAGGACCTAGATATACAGATTCTAAAGCACACACACACAAAAATAACAAATCTCTTTAACTTTTGGAATCATAGAAATAAAACAAAAATATTTTCTTATGAGGAGTATATATTGCTATTATGGACACTTTAGTGCGTGCAAATACACAAAAGGAAAATTATGAAAAGCTCTTGGGCTCCCACCACTGGCACCATTTTGATGTGTGTCATTCCAGCCACCTCTGCTAGTGATTGTATGTGCATGTGTGTATGTGACTAAATTACAGATATATTTCCTAGTCTGCTCTCCTAAATATGTCATAAACATTTTTCCATCTTATTAAATATTTGTGTAACCATCATGCTATCCCATTGTTTGTCTGTCACTCATCATTCATGTTAAACCTGTTGATTTGCCCTTTTCTTGCAAAACAGATTATTCCTAAAAAAGTCTTAGATACAAAATGACTTTTATGTATTTCTAAGGAAAACAAAATTAATCCCTGAGCAATAACATTTGAAATGTAGTTCTTCCATTAGAAACAGGTGTACAATTTTTAAGACCTTTTTAGGGAAAGGGGAAGGCTTTATGGAAAACATGTTTTTCATACTATATGTGAGGACTCGTTAGGGTATAAGTGACACAAACCTTGGCTAGTATTGGATGTAGCAAAAAGGAACTTTATGGACAAATGTATCAGTTATCCATTGCTCTAGTAAATGCTGTGAAGCAACCCATGACTAGCATCAGGGACATCCTGAGAAGCATTTATTTAACCCATGAGTGTGTGGTGCTTAGCTGATCTCAGCAGGGCTTGTTCCTGCAGTGCTGCACAGCTGCTGACTGGCTAGGCAGCTCTGCTGATCTTGGGCGCCTTGGCTCACACATGCTGGGGTTGGTTGGCTGTTGGCTGGGACAGCTTGACTTCTCATCTTCCATCAAGCTGTCCATCAAACAAACAGGGATGTTCTAATTGCTGTGGTAGAAGATGAGCAAGCGAGTACATAAACACAAGTGCTACTTCAGGCCCCTGCTTGCTTCACATTTCTTATTATTGTATTGGTCAAAGTAAGTCACTTGACTGAACTTAGAATCAGAGGGCACTGCCAAGAACATAGATAAAGGAAGAGGTAAAGAATCAGGACCAAGTGGCGCCTGTGGCTCAAGGAGTAGGGTGCCGGCCCCATATACTGGAGGTGGCGGGTTCAAACCTGACCCTGGCCAAAAACTGCAACAACAACAAAAAAGAATTGGGACCTTTGATGCAATCAGTCCACTTGGTTTATGGTCTAGGAATATAGCTGGCTTTTGCAAGTGCTGGATCTGGAGTGTCAATTGATGCCACCTGGCTTGGTTCTACGCGCTTCAAAGTTTAGCTCTGCTTTCATTGACACTAGCTTCCCTCTGAAGGATGCCCTTTCCACAGGGTAGTACTCAGGGATCCACCTTGAAAACCAGTAGTTCCAGCTGGAAAAGAACTTGTTTTTCTCAGTTGTTCCAGTTAAAGAAACTTTTTGGACCAAGGTGGGTCATGTGGCCATCTCTAAACTAGCTACCACGTCTGGAGGATGGAATATGGTGATTAGACACCACACAGAGTGGATAGCAGGGGGTTTAGTTGCCTAAACCTTAGGAACTGTGAGTAGGGGGTTGGGAACAATTTCTCTAAGGAAAAATGAGATAGTACTGCCAGGAAGTGTTTGTGTGGGGAGGGATGAAAGATAGGCAGGGAAAATAAAAGATGCTCCTATATATAATGCAATTGTTACACTTATCTCATTGAGCCATTACCAACAAAAACCCATTTATTGTCTGCTTTTTGTTAGGCTCTGAATTAGGGGTTGTATAAACAATATCTTACATCTTATAATCCTATGAGTTAGGTGGTATTACCTGCATTTTGTTGATTGGGGAGTGGAAGCTCATAACAGTTAAATAATTTGCCTTAGGCCACTCATCTGGTTAGTGTTAGAGTGGAGATCTGAACCTTAGTTTGCCCCTTTCCAGAATCTGATCTCTTATTACATTTCTTTTTGCTTTTTTTTGTGACAGAGTCTCACTCTGTCCCCCTGGGTAAAGTGCTGTGGCATCGTAGCTCACAGCAACCTTCAACTTTTGGCTCAAGTGTCTTGCCTCAGCCTCCTGAGTACTTGGGACTATCGGCACCCACCCTAATGCTTGCCTGATTTTTCTATTTTTAGTAGAGACAGGCTCTCACTCTTGCTCAGGCTGGTCTTGAACTCCTGAGCTCAACCAATCCATCTGGGTTGGCCTCTTAGAGTGCTAGGATTACAGGTGTGAGTCCCTGTGCCTGGCTGCTCTCTTATTATAAAGCTGAAGAAAAAGAAAGTACACCAAAGACTCTCTTGAACGAAGAGCCAGGGGGCATAATGCAGCCCATTAAGGCTTTGGGTCCTAATTAATCACAATCCCGTGGTTTTAGCTACATAAAATCTGCACTAATGATGGGAAGCTTTTGCTCTTTTTTCTCTAGGGTTTATGGGATCAGGAACTCCAACATGATGTACTGTTTCCATCTGCCATTTTTGTACAGGTGTGAAGTAGTTAATATGAATATTAAGGTCAACCAAAATGGAAAATAATTCTCAAAAGGCCAGCCTGATAAAGGGGGAAAGAGACAGGAAACCGTGTTTCCCTGGTGATAGCACTGAGGATCTGGCTACATGCATAGAAACTCCGTTGGTTGAGACATCTCTTTTTCTTCTTAGCTCCAGAATGGCCAGTAGTTTCAGTTCATGTGTCAGTAACAGTTGACATTGGTAAACCATCTAAAGTATTGTGTTAAGAAGAGTTCTGAGCCTAGTGGAAAAGAAGACTGGATTGATTAGTGATGTCTGTAATGGGTACAGCAGGGGAAAGTAATAACATGCTTGCCAAATATTTGACATCCTAGCAAGCAGTAGCTTTTCAGAGTCACTTTAAAGCCACGTGAGTATGGGGGTCATGCCCCCAAGGATGGATTATTTTATAACTAGGTACTCCATGATGGAGAATTCCGGATGACTTTTCTGAAGGTCCCAACTCTAACTTAGCACAAACCAAGATGGAGGGCTTCATTTTCATTAGGAAAACAGTTTCTTTTTTGCTCTGAGAACTTTTGAACTTGCTTGGGGCTAGGGTAGGTGGAATTTATAAAAAGTTTAGATGCAGTAAGTAAAGTTTTGGGGTCATTTTTTTTTTTTTTAATGAACGACATGAGTGTGACTCTATTAATCTATATTTTGTCTATCGCTATCATTTATCTATATATTTTAAAATGTAATGCAGTTATAGTCAGAGTTCTAAATAAACTTGTTTTTAATTATCCCTTTTCTCATTTTGCAGATCTCTGAGGTTATTTTCTGGTACAGACTGTGAAAAGAATGCAGTGAACGTTCTGGATAAGTGTGGAAATATTAGGTTAGACCCCAACTTAGTATAGTGTTTCTTCTCTTCAGTAGTACCTTGTAATAGAAGAAAAATGTATGGAAGTGCAAGAACTATCACCAATCTGGAAGGTAGCCCTTCCAGATCTCCTCGTTTGCCAAGGTCTCCTCGCCTGGGCCACCGAAGAACAAGCAGTGGGGGAGGTGGAGGAGCAGGCAAGACTCTGTCTATGGAGAATATCCAGTCCCTCAATGCAGCCTATGCTACGTCTGGACCCATGTATCTGAGTGATCATGAAGGGGTGGCTTCAACTACTTACCCAAAGGGCACCATGACTCTGGGAAGGGCTACCAACCGAGCTGTGTATGGAGGCCGGGTCACAGCCATGGGGAGCAGTCCCAATATTGCTTCTGCTGGACTTTCCCACACAGATGTCCTTTCATACACGGATCAACATGGTGGTCTGACCAGTGCATCCCATCATCACCACCACCAGGTCCCTTCCATGTTGAGGCAGGTAAGAGACAGCACAATGTTAGATCTTCAAGCCCAGCTCAAGGAACTCCAGAGAGAGAACGACCTTCTCCGGAAAGAGCTAGACATTAAGGACAGCAAGTTGGGGTCTTCCATGAATAGTATCAAGACTTTCTGGAGTCCTGAGCTTAAGAAGGAGAGAGTGTTGAGGAAAGAAGAGGCAGCACGGATGTCTGTCCTCAAGGAGCAGATGAGGGTTTCCCACGAAGAAAATCAGGTAGGTTGTGCCTCGTCTCAGAGTTTCTCCACCTGGGCTTTTCACTGAGTAATTGATTCTTTGCAGGTGGCACCATAGCCTGTGCAGAAGGAAGTTTGGCATCATCCAGAGGGCATGTCTTGGTGTATGTTGGACCTGAACACTAACTACAAGAGAGCATAGGAAATACGAAGTTACAGCTTGTGATTTCCTTATTTCTGAATAACTTCTACAAATGGTTGCAGAAGTGGGGGAGGGGGAATCACTCCTCATTGCCTAACTGTTGTGCATGTACTTGGCTAACTTTGTTTTCTTTTTCAGCAGTTGCAACAGCAGTTCAGATGTACCCCTTTCTGAATAAATGAGGGAAATGTTAATTTCTGCAAGAGTAGATACTTTCACAGCAACATTTAAATTTGACTGGTGAATTGCTTTTTTATTTTGGAAGTGGCAGCACTGTTACTTCTTACTAGAATGAATGGAGTTTGTTCTCTATGTAGCAAATCAAACAGTATTAAGTGGGGTTGGATAGAACAGGTTTGATATCACGCTAGACAAAAACAATAAATTTTAAATTGGTATTTTTGCCTTTATCCATTTAATCTTAATTAAGTATCTACCATGTGCAAGGTACCTTCTTACTTATCTTTTTTTTTTTTTGAGAGAGTCTCACTTTGTCATCCCTGATAGAGTGCAATGGCATCATAGCTCACAGCAACCTCAAACTCTTGGGCACAAGTGTCTTGCCTCAGCCTCCTGAGTAGCTGGGACTACAGGCCCCCGTCACAATGCCTAGCTGTTGTTAGAGATGGGGGTCTCGCTGTAGCTCAGAGCTAATCTCAAACCTGTGAGCTAAGGCAATCCACCCTCCTCAGCCTCCCAGAGTGCTGGGGTTAAAGGTGTGAGCCACCATGCCCAGCCTCCTTACTCATCTTTTTTTTTTAAATTATTTTTTATGAAATCATAACTTTGTACATTGATGCATTTATGGGGTTCAGGGTACTGCTTCGATATACAATGTGAAATGCTTACATTGAACTTAGTTCAATTGACACTTCCGTCACAATTATACTCATTTCTTAATAGTTTTGAAATGTACCATTGCATCATGCACATTAATCCATCTTCCATGTCACAGCAAGAATACTTTCCCAGGATCTACCTGCAGTAATGCCATTCATCTGTCTTAAAGCCTTTGATGATTACTCATTGCCTCTGGAATAAAGCCTACCTCCCTGGTTGATCCAGGAAGGCATGGGCCAACCTTTCTAGCCTTGTCTTGTACCACCTCCTTCTACATGTGTGGAGTCTGCACCACCACTTTGTTACAAGTTTTCCCACCTCCTTGCCTTTGCTCTTGCTGTTCCCTTCCACTGGTAGCCTTCTCCGCACACCCTCTTTTTATTGCTTTCCTTTCAGGCCTAGCTAGTCTCCATTTTCAAATCCTACCTATTCAGTGAGGCCCCTTTTATATGCTGTTTTTTTCACAAAGGCGTTGGAGTCAGACATTCCCAGGTTTAAATCTGAGCTTTGTGATGTCATTTGGCTCAAAAAAATCCCAGATATCATTTAACTTTCTGTAGGAATTTGAGACGACTCTTACTTAGCTGAACTAGGGGCTCTCTGGTAATTGGCCTGGCTGTTGGCCTGATGAAATGCTCTGCCTTTCTTGGGGTCATCTGCTGACCCTCCTGTCTGTTTCTCTGGCTGCCACTCCTTTGAAGTCCAAAGCTCCCATGGAAGCATTTGTGACCTATATGAAAATTAGCCCTTCATTCTCCTTTTATGTGTGGAAAGCGTTTGATTATCTATCTGATTATCTGACAGAGCCATTGCTGGTTTCAGATGTGGAAATGAGATTTTTTAGTTGGAACGGAAAGCTTTGCTCTTCACTCCTGAACCAAATTAACACTCTTCACTATCATTTCTGCTTCTTTCTGACTTTGCTGTATCGTGAAGTCTTTGTGAACCTGTTACTACAATGCGCATTTCCCCCCAGGTTTGTGCTGATTTTCTCTTCTTTTAGCGTTTTGGAAAATGTTAAAAGCAGTTTAGGGATGATGTAAGTAGTGACAAAAATTTTGAAAGCTCTTCTCCAAACTGTCAGCTCCAAAATGACTTTTATCTCGTCTTTCTATCATTAAATTTATTTTTGAGCACAGACCCCAATTACATATGCATTTATCAGTTACAGGATGTATTCGTGTGCCAGTATGTTTTATATCTTCTATGACATTCATGAAGAATTAAATATAATGAAATAAAGTAAAATAAATAATGTATTGAGGTAAATTTTAATGGCACATAAAACCTTGTCTGATTTTAGTAAAAAAATTTTAACCCCCTTGTCCTCTTCATGAGTGCGAGTTCAGTTTAAACTAAGTAATATCAACAATTCCACTTATCTGTCTCATGTTGCCAGCAACCAGAAGTGAGTGAAGGCTGGAGGATTTTCTCATTATCCCCTTCTTTGTTCTCAACTATGATCACAGGATAGCTTGGCTATTGTAGGTGACATGTGGCTGCTTGTAGATGACCCAGTAAAAGCGCCAATATTAATTTACACATTAAATATAAGTAAAATAGAAATATTTTCTATTTTAGGTTAAAAAATATAAAAAGATAGTTTGAAAAGTCAGTCTACTTGCAATATGATGTGATATTATAAAAATATAATGATTGACACAAAAAGCAAGTTATTTTTGAAAAAATTTAAGCATCTTTATCTACGCCTCTTGAAAGTATCTTAGGATCCCTTTAGGATATGAGTACCTGTTGGTGAGGATAGGATAGGATAGGTTCTGCTGCAGTAACCAACAAACCTCAAATCTTAGTGGCTTAACACATCAGAGATTTATTTCTTATTTATCTAAGCAGGAAGTAGGTCCAGTGGCTCTCCAGGGCAGGTCTTCCCCACACTGTGACTCAGGGTCCAGGCTATCTGCATCTAGACTCTAGTGTCTCTACAGCAAGGGAAGAGAGTGACTGGAGATGACACATTGGTTCTTCAATTCCTATGACTGGAAGTGACATAATCAAAAGGGGTGAGGGGTGGAGTCTTTTCATCTATCCAGAAAAGGGAAGAGAGGCAAATATGGTAGATAGCTACCAGTGGGATTTTTATGTTTGTCTAAAAGCAGAACTACGTGAAATGAAGCTTGGAGAGCAATCCAGACTTTGCTGTTGCTGTTGTTTCTGTTATACTGCTGCTGCTGCCTGTGGACATTGTGGAGGGCTTGCTATCTGCTAGACATTCTATTATTTAGTATTTGCATCTGCCATCTGTGGTAGGTTCTGGAATTTTTCTTATTTTACAGATGAACATGAAGGTAGAGAGAATAAACAACGATTCATGTTTATGTTCACACGGTTGGTAGATGGCAGAGCTGTGTGTCAATGTGTTGGATCTTAACTTTGTGGTCACTGCCACCTTGAAAGATCACTGAGCTGTGAATAAATTTTAGTATAATAGGAAGGTGATACTTCATAAATGTTGAAAAAAAATGAGTAGTTTTCTCTCTCTCTTTGTCTCTTCCTTTCTTTCCTTCCTTCTCTCTTCTTTCTTTCTGTTTTTGTTTTTTTTTTTTTTGGAGACAAAGTTTCACTCTGTTGCCCTGGGGTTAAGTGCTGTGGAATCGTCATAGCTCACAGCAACCTCAAACTCTTGTGCTCCAGAGATCATTTTGCCTCAGCATCCTAAGTAGCTGGAACTACAGGCACTGGTCACAATGCCCAGCTAGTTTTTCTCCTTTTAGTAGAGACAGGGTCTCACTCTTGCTCAGGTTGGTCTTGAACTCCTGAGCTCAAACAATCCACCTGCCTGGGCCTCCACAGTGTAAGATTATAGGTATGAACCACTGTACCCTGCCCAAAATGAGTAGTTTTGGTATAATGATTAAGAATGAGATTTTGTTTAATCAGAATTTTTATTCTTCACCTGATCTTTGCTGAAAGGCTAAGAAGCGGTAGAATTTTCATCCTTAATTAGGAAATGATTTCTTTTTCCTAGAAATGGTTTTTGTGCTGTTTAGAGTTTCCACCATTTACTGGAACTTAATTTTCCTTTAGAATAAAAATCACAGAAACTTTTTCTGTATGGAAGAAAGGAACACAAAAGAGATAAGGGACATATGATTATGATTTCTTATCCACAACAACCAGAGACTGCATCTACGAAGGTAATTATTTTAAGGGTATTTAGATAATTAGAATTTCACTAGCCTGAATTCAGATGGTCTAAAAACAGTTTGAATTCTACATGAGAAGCAGGTCCATTATACTGTAGGGGTGAGGAAACTCAAATGCTTTTATATATGAAGTTCATAGTTCTGTAAATTTAATGCTAACTAAGCACAGACCTTTCCTTCTTACATGCAGCGTTGCAGAGGGCACACTCATCAATTTATTTGCAGTAGATTTTGAAGTCCTCATGGGGAGCTGAACCCACCTCTAGAGCTAAGGGAGGATTTCAAACTCCCAGTCTGTGTTACAGGAGCTGCAGGACTGTTTGGAACCTTGGGGCTTATGTGTAGGTGGGTAGGACCACATCTTTTATGTGCAAAGAGTTGATACTCAGGTTCCTGGATGGGTGTTCCACCACCTCCCCCATCTGCACTCCTTCCCCTCAGCTCCTCTCCAAGGCCCTACTTCTCAGCCTCACAGATCTGCATGAATATAAATACATTTGCTACTGCTAAGAGTTGCAGCGCTGAAATTTGCAATCATGTGCTTGTTTGTAAACCCAGAATGCATGCACGCAGCGTTATCTTTGTGCTGTCACTTGTGCTTTTGCTTGAAGTGGTGCTTTCATGAATTGGTGGAAAGTGAGATGAAGGATTGTGGAAGTTACTTCTTTGGAATGGCAAGAGCCCCTAGCCTGTGCTTCCAACATCACACCTGTAGAACAATCTAGGGAGAAGTAAGGGAAAATATTGAGAATGAATGTTTGCTGCCACTTGATAAAGCCCCCTTATTGTTTTTAGTGGCCCATGGGGTTGGGATAGATGTTCTGGGGGGCAGGGGAGGAGATGGGAAGGTGGATGCAATTACAAGGAGGAAAAGTGACCCAGTTTTCTCTAAAAGATTATTGGTTTGTCTTTTCTTTACGTCTCCATTCTATTTGTGTATTGGAGAGAGAGAAAATATGGTAGAGAATGCATTTTCAGAAAGTTCATAAAAATTATATTTTGTGGTTTGGTGCATATAAGTTATTGACTTTGCACATACCTGGGTATTTTGTGCAATCATTAACTTTGTATTTTTAATGGATTTTTTCCAAATTAGGTTCAACTA
The DNA here is from genome assembly GCA_963574355.1 of Loris lydekkerianus. Taxonomy (NCBI): domain Eukaryota; kingdom Metazoa; phylum Chordata; class Mammalia; order Primates; family Lorisidae; genus Loris; species Loris lydekkerianus. The sequence continues at coordinate 86,966 of CAUYPK010045981.1, forward strand.
AAGCAATTTTTAGACATTTTCCTAAGTTGTACATCTCCAGCCAAGACTCTGCATGAATATAAATAGCATCACACACTAGGAGATTGTACTAGATCTGGTATTTACTCATCTTTGTGTGCAGAAGTGGGACAAGGTCATTGGGAAATGGAAGCTAAGAAGTGTAAGCAAACCTGTCTGGGAAATGTTATGGCTTTTAAGCAATGGTTATGTGATCATTTCTATTTCTGGCTTAACATGATAGGAAAGAATCTACTCTAAATCAATATTAATAAGAGTTTTTGATGATTTTTGATCCAGTTTCAACATATGATTTATTGATTCTTATTCTGCACATGAAATTTGAAAAGTTTGAGATGGATCACATTTCTGTTTCTTTTATTATTGTTTTAAAATTTTATTTGTATAACTACAGGGTCATTTCAACAGGGGTCATTTAACTCTTTTATAAAATTTGCTTTTATTTTATTTTATTTTATTTTATTTTATTTTATTTTATTATTAAATCATAGCTGTGTACATTAATGCAACCACGGGGCACCATACACTGGTTTTATAGACCATTTGACATATTTTCATCACACTGGTTAACATAGCCTTCCTGGCATTTTCTTAGTTATTGTGTTAAGACATTTATATTCTACATTTAGTAAGTTTCACATGTACCCTTGTAAGATACACAGTAGGTGTAGACCACCAATCACCCTCCCTCTGCCCATCCTCCCCCCTCCCTCCCGTCCCTTGCCCCTTTTCCCATATTCTAGTGCTGTAATAGGGTTATAGCTTTCATATGAAAGCTGTGAATTAGTTTTACAGTAGGGCTGAGTACATTGGATACTTTTTCTTCCATTCTTGAGATACTTTGCTAAGAAGAATATGTTCCAGCTCCATCCATGTAAACATGAAAGATGTAAAGTCTCCATCTTTCTTTAAGGCTGCATAATGTTCCATGGTGTACATATACCACAATTTATTAATTGTTGATTGGGTTGATGGGCATTTGGGCTTCTTCCATGATTTAGCAATTATGAATTGGGCTGCAATAAACATTCTGGTACAAATATCTTTGTTATAATGTGATTTTTGGTCTTCTGGATATATACCTAGCAAAGGAATTGTAGTATTGAATGGCAGGTCTATTTTTAGAACTCTAAGTATTTTCCAAACATCTTTCCAAAGAAGATGAAATATTTGGGAGTTTATCTAACAAAGGACGTGCAAGAGCTCTATAAAGAGAACTATGAAACTCTAAGAAAATAAACAGCTGAAGAAAATAATTACTGAAGATGTTAACAAATGGAAAAACATATCATGCTCATGGCTGGGAAGAATCAACATTGTTAAAATATCCATACTACCCAAAGTAATATACAATTTTAATGCAATTCCTATTAAAGCTCCACTGTCATACTTTAAAGATCTCAAAAAAATAATACTTTGTTTTATATGGAATCAGAAAAACCTCGAATAGCCAAGACATTACTCAGAAATAAAAATAAATCAGGAGGAATAACACTACCAGACCTCAGACTATACTATAAATTGATAGTGATTAAAACAGCATGGTACTGGCACAAAAACAGAGGTAGAGATATGGAACAGAATAGAGAACCAAGAAATGAACTCAGCTACTTACTGTTATTTTATCTTTGACAAGAAAATTAAAAATATTCAGTGGGGAAAAGTTTCCATATTTAACAAATGGTGCTGTGTGAACTGGTTGGCAACCTGAGGAAGATTGAAACTGGACCCACACCTTTCACCATTAACTAAGATAGACTCTTACTGGATTAAAGATTTAAACTTAAGACATGAAACTATAAAAATACTAGAAGAAAATGCAGGGAAAACTCTTGAAGAAATCATCCTGGGTGAATAATTTATAAGGAGGATCCCCTGGGCAATTGAAGCAGCTTCAAAAATACACTACTGGGACCTGATCAAACTAAAAAGTTCTGCACAACCAAGAACACAGTAAGTAAAGCAAGCAGACAGCCCTCAGAATGGGAGAAAATATTTGCAGGTTATGTCTCCGACAAAGGTTTAATAACCAGAATCCACAGAGAACTCAAATGTATTAGCAAGAAAAGAATAAGTGATCCCATCACAGGGTGGGCAAGGGATTTGAAGAGAAACTTCTCTGAAGAAGACAGGTGCATGGCCTACACACATATGAAAAAATGCTGATCATCCTTAATCATCAGAGAAATGCAAATCAAAAGTACTTTGAGATACCATCTAACTCCAGTAAGATTAGCCCATATCACAAAATCAGTTTCTTAAATAGAAACAATGTCTGTAAGATGCTATCTTGGAGAATAGTAACTGCAGGGACTGTGTTTCTGACAGAAATGTGGCAAACAGGTAACACAATTTTAAGTCTTAAAAATGTGTCTTTTCCATGAGAAATAAAATTAACTTGTCTCCAGGTTAGCTATTACTTCTTATGTGGTGCCAGGCCTTTGAGTCTTACTTAATGTTGTCTGTGCTATGGAGCACTTAGGGAATCCTTGGAGAAGTTAAATTCAGCTTTAGAGACCAAGCCTGCTCTATTCATGATCCCGCTGAGGAAGCCCCAGAGTGGCTGGGGAGAGAGACTCAGCTGACATTCCCCCTGCCCACTGGATCGCTGAAGCTGCTTCGGAGGGAAACTTCTGAGTCCATACCCTGCAGAATAAGGGTCAGAATCTGATTTTTAGCTCTGTCTTCCCTAAATGCTGAAACAGCTAATCAGTTCTTTTAGGATCATCAAAGAGATTTCTTGGTTCTTTAAAAAAAGAAGAAGAAGAAGAAGAAGAAAATCTGTATTGGTTATCTATTGCCATATAACAACTTGCCCAAAATTTAGTGGCTTAAATTAAGCAACAAACACTTATTAACTCACAGTTTTTCTGTGGGTCACAAATCCCAGTGTGACTTAGCTGTCTGCCTCTGGCTCCAGGCTTTCATGAGGTTTCAGTCAAGCTAAAGACTGGTAGGAAGGAGGCATCAAGGTCCAGGCTTCCTCATGTGGACCAAACCGACCTCTCCACTGTGCTGCCTCATGGAATGTCAGGGGTTTCCTCCAGCAAGTCCCCCAAGGGGCAGCAAGAGGTCACACAGCAGGTGGAAGTCTATGTGTAGCCTGATCCTGGAAGTGACACGCCATCACTTTTGTCATATCCCACTTATTAGAAATGAGTCCACAAATCCAGCCCACACTGAGGAGAGGGGTCACGGGGTGTGAATACGGGAAGGGGATGCGTGGGGCTGACCTCAAGCCTGCCTGCCTCACTACGCCTTGGACTGGGAATTTAACCGCCTGGCGGGTTGCCTTCTTCCCTTAGGCTCTTCAGTAGTGACAAGGACCCAGCCCATCTCACACATTCTTCAAGGTCTCCCTACCGGTCCACAGCAGGAACCTCTCCTTGGTAACTCTTCACGTAAGGTGAACCCAGGCAACAGTTTAAGCAAATGTTTCATCACTGCATGTGGATGGTCACATTGCCTCATCTTCTAATGTTGATCCTTAGGTAAGCAATCCTAGATTCCTGTTTTCTTAAGGCTCTGTTATCTACAACTACTTCTGATACTAACTAATACTGCGCAGAGTTTTTAGTCGAAGTCAACAGATTTAACTTCAGCAAACATTAGCAAATGGAGCAATTAAAGTTACTTATTAGCTTTGAGGTTTTCAGGGAATACCAGAAAACCAGGTGTGGCTTGGGAGAACATCCAGCATGGCAGGGGACTGACTTACTAGAAACAAAACTGCTATCAACTTCTACCACTTAGTAATTGTGACATTGCACACTGCACACCAGAAATCCTGTCACATCAACCCAGAAAGGTCTGGTGCTTCAGCAGACAATAAATTCTAGCAGTCTCCTCATCGAGGGCACTGGCTTCCATTGCTTACAGCCAATGCCAAGATTTACCTAGTGCATTTGTTTATCAGAACCCAGGTCACACATGGAATTAACCTGTAAGGAAGTTTGGCATATACAGAGTTTACCTTCCAGCCTCTATAATACAAAGAGAATTTGAAATGGATATGGAGGGTGCTGATTTACAGCACAGTCTTGTGTCGCTTAATGACAAGGACATGTTGTAAAATGTGTTGTTAAGCAACGGAGCATCATACTGAGCACTTACACAGATCTAGGGTCATAGAGCCTACTGCACACATAGACTGTATGGTACGGCCTGTTGCTCTAAGGCTACACACCTGTAAGGCATATTATAGTGCTGAATATTGTAGGCAGTTGTAACACAATGATAAGTATTTGTGTTTCTAAACATAGAAAAGACACAGTAAAAATACAGTATAAAAGGTAAAAATGGTACACCTGTATAAGGCACTTATCATGAATGAGGCTTGCAGACTGGATGAGTCAGTGAGTGGTGAGTGAATATGAAGTTACTGTACACTTAGACTACACTACATTTATTCAAAAAATAAACTAATTGTATTATAAGATTATGATGTCCCTAGGCAACAGGAATTTTCCAGCTCCACTGTAATCTTAATGGACTGCCTTAGATTATGTTGTCTGTCCTTGCCAGAAATATTTCTGTATTGGGCGTGACTACATTAGCAGCAATAGTCACAGTGCCTAGAATAAGAGAAAGAGAGGGAACAGGACCTCAGCAATGGAGGGGGTCCCATGTGGGCAGCCTGTTTGTTTGTTTGTTTGTTTGTTTTAAACAAAAAGTATCCTTTGTCTTAGGCTCCTCAAGAAGCAAATAGCAGAAAATAGGTCAAGTCAGTCAAATAAGGAAAATAATACCTAACATGCTTTAGAATTGACTGAGGGCTTTCTACCTGCTAGCCACTATGTTAGGTAAGACAAAGGATACTTTTTGTTTATTTAAAAAAAAAAAAAAACGGGCTGCCCACTTGGGACCCCCTCCATTGCTGAGGTTCTGTTCCCCTCTTTCTCTTATCTCTCTCTTTTATCTTTTAATAAACTCTGTCCTTTTGCTTACTCAAGCAGTCCATGATTTCATTCTTCAAACCCTAAGATCAAGAACCCAACACAGAGAGAAATTCCAGCTATAGTGATAACAATTTTTACTTGTCTATTTAACTACATTGAGGGTTATCCAGATATTTCTGAGTTTGTCTATGAGGGTGTTTCCAGAAGAGATACATAGTTGGATCAGTAGACTAAGTAAATAAAAACAAAACCCATCAACCCAGAACTAAATAATGAATCAGAGAAAAGGAAAGGCAGGAAATTTGCATTTATAGAGTGCCTATGAGGGACCATGAATCATATTGGATGTTTTCAATATTCTACCCCTTTTAAGAAAAATCAGATGGCATCTGCAATACCTTTGGTCTCTTTTGGCTAGACTCAGGGAAAAAAAATGTTTAAAGTTATTTCTGACCAATCCAAAGAGAATGAAATAAGCCTTTCTCCAGCAGCTCCTTGTCTAGTCCCTCCCTTCCCCAGTAGGGTTAATTTTTTGTGCTCTCGCAAGGCTGTCATTCCAGTATATCCAAGGTCACTGTGAATATGAAACATTTAAATCTAGTCTGCTTCAGAATGGTATTCTGTACATGACCTCGCAGCAAGTTTAACTGCTTGGCTGTGGTTAAGCAAAGATTACGCTTAAGCCTTAATTCATTTTGTTTGCTAAATGTGGACGCACAGGGAACAGGAAATAAATTCATACCACATGTGCCTCAGTGAGCTATGTCCCAGGGTGACCCTCAGAACTGGCACCATCAATTGGCTTATATTCACAGACCCACACTCTCCAAACAGGGGTTCAGGAACAGGTACAGGTGGGCTGAGGTCTTGGGACAGGTAGGTGGGCCCACAGGCAACTGGCGTTCCCCGAATCAGGCACCCCCAGCAGAAGCAGCCTTGTCAGGTTGTCCCTAAATGTCCAAAGTAGTCTGCGTGGGTCGGTGTAAGGAAGTTGGGAAGCGCAGCTGTAGGCACTTGTCATCTGCTGATTTCCTTGCCCCGAGGAACACTTTCCACAAAGTCTGCACCCCCATAACTTAGCCCTTGACTTTTTGAGGGTGTCAAAGAGACATCAGATCTAGTAACTTTATGAAGAGAAATTGGCCTGGGAGAGCTAAATAGGAAGAAAGGCTTCCTAGCACCACATCACCCTTTTGGCTAAATGTTAATTAACCTAGAAAAGCATTTTATTTTATGATTGATGAAACCTTTCATGATATGTGCCTCACGGGAGGAAAGCAGTTCTCTGAACATTTTTCCCTAAAATGCATCCTGACACTGCTCTCCCACTAGTGACCGGAGTCGCCTATGGGTCCCGGGCAAGTCATTTACCTGCCTTGCCCTCGTCTCATCTGTAATAGACATTGGATCATCTGACAGCTATAATTAGTTTCAGTTCCAAATGAATCCACGTGAAAGCTTAAAAACATTGTCAATGTAGTAAACTTCTAAGTTTAGCAGAAGAATGGTTTTTTAAATGGCACGAGGGCCTTTACTTGAATTGAATTGATTATATTGAATTGGGACAAATGATATCCTAACAGGAAACAGTGGCTTTCTGCTTATCTCAAGTGAAGTGATCATTATAAAAAGCATTAATATTTTCCTGTAATATCCTTCTTGAACAATTTTGAGAAATTAAGGGTTCCCTTTAATCATTCAACACCGTGTTTATCACTTTACTCATTTTGTATTTAGCATCTAAATTAAATGAACGCATTACCACAGGTAAATGTATTTGTTTTACATCTTCTATGACCTACTATGTGTGACATCAGCATTTATAACACATAAACAGCAATGAGATGCTTGTTCCTTTTCTTGAGTTCAGGAAGGAGGTAGAGAAAATGAAATAGGAACATGACGCATAGCCTTGCTGTCTGCCTGCCTGCAGCAAGACCACCTGTGAGACGGCGCCTGCCTTACCGAAGCTTAAGGCTGAGTTGAGTGAGGCGGGGAAGAGCTTATGCACTTTTGGCAAAGGAGCAGCGGCAGTATTCACACTCGGTCTCTCCTCACTGGCTAACGCGAGAGACCACGGGGACTCTGCATGGTAAGAATGGAGAGGTGGTTAGTTCCAGCACTCAGATTTCTTAAATCTCTGGGCACTATTCCAAGGATATCTACTTCCAAATTCACTAGGTATTTGAGATGGTGGGGACTTTAATTTTCTTCCTGACAACCCTGTGTCTGGCATCTCTGACATGCTGTGCCCACCGTGAGGAGATGGGGCCTACACTGAGAGCTTCATGGCCAAGTCCAATAGAGAGGGAGGGGCGGGGTCTGGCTACAAATGCAAATTAAAGCTTCCATTCAAGTCCAGGCTCTGTCGTTAGGACATTATCATCAATGAAAACGGAGAGTACCTAGAAATGGTTACCAGCGGGGTGATGTGTTAAAAGTGAGTAACTAGGGATGGCAAGTTGATAGGACGGTAGCTCCCGTCTGCTACAGACTCCCCTCTTTCTGTGTCTCTGGAGTAGAAATGGTTGGCCTGGGGGTGAGGGAGGGTATGGGCATGTAATTTATTGCAAAGGCATAAAATCACAACAATGACACGAAAGGACAGAGGACAGAGGGTGGCAGCTCCTGTTCGGTTTTCCTCTCCATTAGTGTAAATCCACGGGGATGGATTAGGCGGTGGTCTGGTTTATACCCAAATCTGAAGGTGTGCACAATTCAGGCAGCTGCATGTTCCAAAGATCAGGCTGAGTAAATCTGAGAAACAAACATCTGTAAGAGAAATTACAAACCACGGTACATCCCTAGGGGCTCAGGCTGTCTGTGAGGAATCTCTAGGGCTCATCTTTAGAGTCATTTGGGATGCCCCTCCCTGAACTGCAAATTCGTCAATGGAGAAAGGCTGCCCAGCCCCTCACAGGACTGGGAGATGGAGAGTAACTGCATCTCTCAGGGGAAAGGCACAAGGATCGGAAGAGACTTGCCTGCCGTTAGCGACAGAGGGGACCGAGCTTTCCTTTACAGTCTCAGTTCTGTTGTTACTGTTGATTCTGCTGCTTTAAGGGCTCTTCTCTGAGGCAACCCTCCACTACAGAGAGAGAAAGCATGTGCAGCACGCTGGAGCTTCTGGACCTGTGGATATTGGATGGAAGGAGCTTGGGTTTGTCTCATTATCCTAGTTGTTCTCTGATGGACACAACCTGTGTTAAAAATTCCTACTTCCAACAGTGAGATGTTGGTTGCTTAGAGAGCTATTTCACCAAAACTGAAATACTGCTGCATAACATTTTATTCCTATCTAAGTATGCTTATGTCTAGAGTAATAAACTTATAGAGAACCTGGGGGAAAAGACATATTATAAGGAAAAAAGCTAAGATTATGATTTACTTTCCCTGGGGATGCTATACAGTTAATCATTGGTGGAGTCAAGGCTAGAATCTCAATCTGACCATCATTTTCATACAATTCAGGTACCCAAAGAATCTTGGCTACTATATGCAAGAAGAAAATAATTACAAAAGCATCTTACCTGAAATGTGTCATTGGGCTCCTTCAAATACTTAAAACTATGGCCCTGAAGGGAGAAGGGGGGCCATGGGGTGCTGAAGATCAAAGGAGCATGGAGACCAGGAAGAAAGAAGGGGTGCAAAGAAAGCAGCACCAGACTAGCTTCGAGTGAGCTCTAGAGTTTTGGTGTAACCACTGTGGAAAACAGCATGGCGAGTCCACAGTTACACGGCACTACCAGAGACCCTGGAACTCCACTGCTGGGGACAGGTCCAAAAGAATCAAAAGCAGGAACTTGAAGAGAGAGCTGTACACCCATCACAGGAGCCATAGCAAGAGGCAGAAACAACACAAGTGTTCATTAGCAGATCACAGTGGAGTATTATTCAGCCTTAAAAAGGAGAGAAAATCTAAGTGAAATAAGCAAGACATAAAAAGAAAAACATTGCATGATTCCACTTATGTGATGTACCCAGAATAGGCAAAAAAGAGACAGAAGGTGTCATAGTGGTTAGCAGGGGCTGTGGGAGTGAAGGGAAGGGGGAGTTACTGGGTACAGAGCTTCTGTGTGGGACGCTGAAAACATTCTAGATATGGATGGAGGTGATGGTTGTAAAGCAATGTGAATGTACTTGATGCCACTGAATTGTATATAAATAATTCACTGTATATAATAAATCCATCATATATCACACACACATATATATACCTATGTACATATATACAAAGCCACAATTTAAAAAGTCAAAAAAATTTCTGGACCATAGGCCAAGATAAAATGGTTTGGGTCAAGGAGAGACAGATGGGAAGAAAAGACCAGAATCTAATGCCTATGAAATATAAATGAGGTGATTTATAAATTCATTATTTGCCATTCATTTTGATTATCATTGACATTTTAACTCCATCATACAAATAAATGCACCAACTCAATAAATTATGAACAAACATATGATCAGCTTTTCTACCCTCTTGTTTTGGAACATTGTATTAGAAGCCCTGGAGGAATCTTTGTGGATGTGCAGATCCTTCCTGCTCTGAGGATTATGTCACCCCAGGCTCCTTCCTAGCATTGGTTCCAGAGGGTAAGCTGGAGCTGCTCCGTCACCTGGTACAGGGTCTGGTTCCGTGAGGCTACAAGGATCTTTGTTTGGGTGTCTACACCTCCCCCACATTTAATGTAACATCATCAAACTTCTTTGTTTATATAATAAATATTGTGATTATATATATATATTTTTTTTTGAGACAGAGTCTCAAGCTGTCACCCTGGGTAGAGTGCCGTGGTGTCACAGCTCACAGCTACCTCAAATTCCTGGGCATAAGCAATTCTTTTACCTCAGGCTCCCAAGTAGCTAGGACTACAGGTGTGTGATTATATTTTCTGAAACCTAGGTCAGGATATGTTCAAGGTTTTGACCTTTAGACCACTGGGCTGCTACTAGGAAGTAGGTTTTTAGAAGTATGATGATCAAACTGGAAGACATATGTAAGTAGATGAGAAAGAGCCAGAAGGGGCCGGGCAAGGTGGCTCATGCCTATGATCCTAGCGCTCTGGGAGGCCAAGGTGGGAGGATTGCCTGAGCTCAAGAGTTCAAGACCAGCCTGAGCAAGAGTGAGACCCTGTCGCTAAAAAATAGCCAGGGGGGTGTGGTGGGCACCTATAATCCCAGCTACTCAGGAGGCTGAGGCGAGAGAATTGCTTAAATCCAAGATTTTGAGGTTGCTGTGAGCTATGATGCCACGACACTCTACCAAGGGTAACAAAGTAAGACTCTGTCTCAAAAAAAAGAGAGAGAGAGAGAAAGAGCCAGAAGATATTTGGGGCAATGGCTGACATCGCTAAGGGTGGCCCTTCATGGTAACCAGCAAGAAATAAACACACAGGGGAAGTAATTTAATTTCAAAGAAAGAAAATATCTCTCAAGGGCCCAGAGACTCATTCTTTGTACAGAGAAAAGCCAGAGTATTGCTGAGATGTTAGCATTAAGTCAAAGAGAAATAAAAGGAAATATCTGGGAATAGACCTAGCTATTTCCCTCCCTTTCTCCACTGACTTTGGGATTGTCACATAGGATAGTCTGTAAATTAAACATCTTAATTCTACATTAAGAGCATTCCTAAAACATATTCTTATGTGGCCATTATAGCCGGCCCAGAAATTGCAGATGTAACGATTCCACATTTTTAAGAGTGCAAGTTATAGGACTTGCTCGTAAAAACTGCAACAAAATAAAGGAATGGTCAGTGACCTACAAATATAATCAGGCCAGATAATAAATAACTGGGCTAAAAGAATTGGAGAGCCCCTCCTCAGGAAGCTGAGCAGGAAATTGCAGCCAAATCTATGAGGTCTTCCCTTTTTGTCAACCACGCTGAACCAGCAACATGTTCATTTGAAAAGGTCTGCTCAGGTCTCCCTGGTCCCAGAAAAAAAATCAGAAGCAAAATTTTAAAAAAGAACATTTGCTGAGAAGGAAATGTTATAACAACAAGACTTGGTTTCCGGAAGGCATTCTCTTTTGAGAATCACCTGCTACGGTGAGTAATGTTGCTGCGGTTGCATTTCCTTGACCCCCGGGGAGCATCCTTCCTCGGAGAGGTCAATGACCAAGTGTCCTGACTCTCAGTAGGACCCAGATTGCTCAGAGCTGGAGATTAAAGCAGGAATAAAAGATGCTAGTTTGGGTATATGTAGCTATTACATCCACATATTACCCGTGCATATGAAGTACACAGTTCTGGTACACAATGTGCAAGATCAAGTAAAATGTACCATAAGTAACAAACAGTCGAAAGATTCAAAATTTGGAGATGATTAATCATTTTGTAAAGAATCCTGAGTTTTCAAAAAGGATAATTACAGGCTTTCTTTCAATAGCAGTATTTGTTAGTGCATTTAAAAATGGTATGAAGTGAAACAGATCTACATGCAACTTTTTAAGAGAACATCTACTGTGTGTAATAGTCTTCATCTGTAAATAACCTTGTGTGTGTACAGATTTTACACGCACACCAAATGCTTTACTGAAATCAAGTCCTTTATTTATAGCTGAATAAATGTATTACCTCACATAACATTTTGCAGGGTAATATGCAGGGATTTACACATCTGAAATTTTTTCACTGCCACCCCTTCTCTTTGAAAGATCAGTACTCAGATCACTGAGCTGTGAGGAGGACTGAACAGAGATATGGAAGACAGGAAAGCTCCTGATATTCTCCTGCTATTTGCTCCTGTGGCTCCTGGCTACAAAGTCACACCTTGCCCTGGGTCGAGCCTGAAGTCCTAGCTGTCATCTGAGTCAGACCAACCATTCACAATCAACTATCTGGAATGGGACTTAAGGGTATGTCAACAGGTTCCCTGTCCCCAGACCATCTCCATCATCTTGCCATAGACCGGCAGTCTCACTGTGGATTATTCCTCTGGATTAAGACTTCATCACTGTAGGGCCTTGTTAACACTGCCACCTTCACCCACTGGCTACTGATCATTCAGTTTGCCATTCTGGCCCTAAAGGAATATGACGGGGAAAAGTCCCCACAGCCTAGAGTACTTGGCCAGGATAGGAAGCTGAGATCATAGGATATGAATAGTGTGGGGAAGATGGGGGGAGCTGTGAAGCGGAGTGACAAGTGACCTTGTACACAGAAGACTGCAGAGGATGCTGAGAGCCGGATGGCCTCTGCGAGAGATGATCTACAAATTGGGGGTGGACCCCCAGGCAGCTCATCTGCAGGGGTGAGTCGTGGAGAATGCAGCTTGGGGGCAGACCCCTGGGCAGCTTATCCGCAGGGGTGAGTCATGGAGAATAAACCCAAGCCCATGACAGTCCCTAAGCCCACAAGCACATGGTCATTATCCAAATCTCCCCTCACGGGTCTGTTACAGTATCAATAAAAGGCTACTCTGGAGGTTGCTTGGGGCTACCCTGCACTTAAGGTTGCCTCGCCTTCCTCAAGCTTGTACTTCAACCCATGTCAGGCCTGGTTCCTTCCTACAGCGACTGCGACAAGGGCCTTGGGGTCTTGAAGGAGGAGAGGAGGAGCTGCCAAAGGAAGGTAGTGAAAAGAAACTGTACAAATCCCTGGCTTGAAACAGGTCCCCAAGACCTGAGCAGAGGCTGTGGTGACAGACATACCTTTCATCACATGGATTCGTGGGCAGGACGCAGATGCTGCCATAGCATCATCCCTCTGACCACTCTGTTCAATGACGTGTTCAGGGAGAGATACACTAAAAATGCAGATAGATACAGTTACAGCAGTTTTCCTCATCAGTTTGGCATTTTGAGAGGGAGAGAGAAGAGGTGAAACCATTTTTGAAAACACAACTCAATTCAAAGAACGGTGATGGTGGTCACCCTTTCAGTACTTTGACAACCCTCGTTGTGCACATCACGACCTTCCCCAGTAACTAACCCTGAGATGACCAAGAGGGATCACTATTTCCTTAGACTTCCCCTCCTCTCTTCTCCCTTTTGTTTCCACCAAGAAAACTGGACATCTTCTTTCAGAACTTCTCATGACGTTATTTATTTAAAATAACTGTGATGTAGCCTGGCGTTGTGGGTGCCCACAGTCCCAGCTACTCAGGAGGCTGAGGCAAGAGAATCCCTTAAGCCCAAAAGTTTGAGGTTGTTGAGAGCTGTGATGTCACAGCACTCTACCAGAGTCTCACAAAGTGTGAGACTCTCTCAAAATAAAAAATAAAATAAAATAAGTATAATGGTAGGTAGCAAAGCCATGTTTTAGCCACTGTTCTTAATGTGTAGTATCCCCCAAGGGGTATGTCTACTTGTTCAGGGTAATACTTACATGTTCCAAGGGCTCCTGTTTTTACCAGGAGTTATTTTCAAGAGTTTCTATTTCCTCCACATTTTCTGTATTTTCCTTTTCATTTCTATTGCTGAAGACGGGTTTGAAGAATGAGTTCAATATCTCAGCCATTTCAGACCCATCATTAATTTCATGCCCAGCCTGATTTATTTATGGACCTGTTTTCACTTTGGTATCTTTTCCCCTGATGCATCAGTCCAAAGCCCTTCATCTCCTTTAACCCTTCTCACTGGCATTATCTTTGCAACTATCCTGCAAGTCACACACCACGTTACTCTGTTTATATTTCTTTTCTCCCCTTATAAGTCTCAGTATAGATTTTCCTACCACGGGGGGAAAAAAAAAACCCTATATACAATCATTTCCCAAATCACAAGTAGGCATTTAAGGGTCCTTACGTTCTCCTCCTTGGAAGAAGGGTGATATTTCTGACACATGGTCATCCCAGTAGGCAGTTTGGTGTTCCTCACGGGCGTTGTCTGCTTTCTTTGTTGTTTGAAAGGTCGTAATTCCCCACTTCTGCTTCTAATCTGTCTTCTTGGGAGGGAGCCAGACCAGGGGATGCTGCCTCATGCCACCTATTCTCTTGGGGCAGCCAGCAATCCCAGCAGTCATGCCCCCCTCGATGCTGGAGCAGCAGGTGGCACTGCCCTTCACGTGGCCATGAGGCGTCTTCCCTCCCACCTTGGGATGAACAGGCCCGAACGGCAGGTACGCTGCCCTTCACGTGGCCATGAGGTGTCTTCCCTCCCACCTTGGGATGAACAGGCCAAAGCAGCAGGTGCGCTGCCCTTCACGTGGCCATGAGGTGTCTTCCTTCCCACCTTGGGATGAAAAGGCCCGAGCGGCGGGTGCGCTGCCCTTCATGTGGCTGTGGGGCGTAAGGCTGCTTGTTTCCTGTGTTCTCTGAGTTCCCTTCCTTACGTACCATCTAAAAAGATACAGAAGTCACAACTGGTTACAAGGACCCAACTTAATTTGGGGGATCCCTAAGGCAGAATTAAGAAAAAAAACAAAAGGAAAATCAATAAAATCTTCCATCAGCCCTTCCTCCCATCTCCCAGCATGCCCCACTCCCAGGTAGCCAGCATCTTGTTCTGGCCCCTCAGTGTCTGGTTGTGAGTGCTTTACAGATTTGCACAGCACACGTGCTCATGTCTGCCCTCCCAGACTGGGTTCCTCCCTCGGGACATCTCTGTTCTGCCACCATTACTTCCTGGAGGGAGCACAGGGACTTGGGCTTAGCTGCCACTTGGGACAGACTGGCCAGCCAACAGTGACACTGCCTAGGGACCCTCAGCCTGCTCAAATCATGGTGACTCTGCCACTCCCCTTCCCCAGCCCTGGGAATAACTAGACAAATAGGGGTGTCAATGTAAAAGAACCAAAATTCTGTAACATAATTTAAAGGGGTTTATTCTGAGTCATTCTGAGCCAAATATGTTTTGGTTCTTTTCTCTCAAACAATTGTTTCACAGAAAATGGCTTAGGAAAAAATGGCAAATTATTTCTGTTCTCCCCAACTTTTTGGGAACTGAAACCTGCATCCCAGCCTCTGGCCAGTGCTTGGGAGGGGCAGAAGACAGCTCAAGGGAAACATCTGGGCAGAGGTCTCAAGATTCTCTCTGCTGAACTGGGCACGGTGACTTTGAAGAGATAAGACTCCAGGCATCTCTGGCTGGTGGGATCTGCCTATAATCATCCCTTTGAGGATACAGGGAGTCAGCAAGGGACTTCTGGACCCCAAGAGGAGAACAGAAACAGTGGCAAACAGGAGAACAGCAAAACTAGCAAGTGGTTGCGTGTGTTCGATTGACCTAATCCCATCGGCAACTGTAAGTACAAGCAGCAGTGAGACTGCAAACTGGAAAGGCCTTACCTGTGAACTGTTTCGGTGTTTTTGGACTTGGCACTCAGTTGAACTGTCTTGGGGAGAGCTTGAACAGGAGTGCGGAAAACTTTGGAAATTATCTGGGACCCCAGACAGAGCCGCTGAGCTGGGCTGCAGGGAGCCATTGAGAGAACTGCCCCGGCAAGCTCCACCCTCAGAGTCCCAGAGCAAGGATCAGGTGGGACCTAGTAACCTAGTGACTGAGCAGCCTAAAGGCAGGGACTGAGCTGCCTTACAGCCTTAACCCTTAGGGGCAGAGTAAGACAGTTTTGGCATGCTGGAGCCTCAGGCTGTTGCCCTGGGTAGAGTGTCGTGGCGTCACAGCTCATAGCAACCTCTAACTCCTGGGCTTTGCACCGGCTGGACCTCCATAAGAGCTGCTCTGCGACCCCGCATCAACCAGGCCTCCGCATCAACCAGGCCTCCGCATGCCCTGACCAGGAACTGCAGGAACCACGCAACCCTGCGTCCTTCCTCCTCTGTCCTCCCAGACTCCACACAGGCCTGCTTGTCTGGCCAGGGATACTGGTAGCCAGTGCCCTCTGAAGCCCTCCCTGCCTCTGCACAGAGCCCTTCTGGCCAGAGACTGCTGGAGCCTTGGGCTCTCTGTGTCAAAGTCACTAGGCGCCAGGCACTCCCAGAACCGTGCACAATACCCCCCACACTGTTGGTGGATCTGGAAGTGTCACACGCCAGAGCTGCTTCCACAACCAGAACTCCCTAGCTGGAGCAGCCTCAGAGGAACTACACAGGGTCACTCCCTACAAAGATCCACCAACAATAGAGTGATCCCGCTGGGGTCTCATCTTGGAGAGACACCTCCCCAACTCTAGGGACGGCCAGAGGCAACAGTGAAAAACAATCATGAGGCAAAATCAACAAAAAAACTCTGGCAATATGAATAATCAGAGTAGATCAATGCCCCCAAGGATCAATGGGGTACAAACAGCACAAGACCCCATGCACAAACAAATAGCTGAGATGTCAGAAATTAAATTCAGAATCTGGATAGCAAATAAGATTGAAATAGAACTCCAAGCAGTAACCCAAAAGATATCTCAAGAATTCAAAAATTTCAAAGACCAAATGACCAAAGATTTTGACACATTGAGACAAGAAGTTGCATCCCTCAAAGATCTGAGAATCACAGTAGAATCCCTCAGTAACAGAATGGAGGAAGCAGGAGAAAGGATTTCGGACACTGAAGACAAAGTTTTCAAACGCTCCCAAACTCTCAAAGAGGAAGAGAAATGGAGGGCAAAAACAGATCACTCTCTCAGAGAACTCTAGGATAATTCGAAGAAAACCAACATTTGTCTTATAGAAGTCCGCGAAAGTGAGAAAGTAGCTTCACAGGGACCAAAGTCTCTTCTCCAAGAGATTATGAAAGAGAACTTTCCAGAAATGCAACGAGATTCTGAAATTCAGATAGCAGACAGTTTCAGAACTCCAGCACAACTCAATCTGAATAAAACATTCCCTAGACACATCATAATCAATTTCAATAAAGTTAATATGAAGGAGAAATTTCTGAAAGCTGCCAGATGAAAGAAAACCATTACCTACAAGGGCAAGAATATTAGAATAGCTGCAGATCTCTCTCCTGATCTTTCAAGCTAGAAGAGGATGATCATTGACTTTTAATCTCCTAAAACAAAATAACTTTCAACCCAGGATCCTATACCCAGCTAAACTGAGTTTCATTTATGACGGAGAAATTAAATACTTCAACGACATTCACATGTTGAAGAAATATGCCATAACTAAACCAGCTCTCCAGGATATTCTCAGACCTATCCTCCATAAAGACCAGTGTAATCCTCCACCACAAAAGTAAACTCACCCAGAAAATTTTGATCAAATTCTAAATTCCATAGTTGCAAAAGGATTAAAAATGTCCACCAAACTCTCAAAAGGCTTATCAGTATTCTCAATTAATGTGAATAATTTAAATTGTCCTCTAAAGAGGCACAGGTTGGCTGACTGGATACAAAAACTCAAGCCAGATATCTGCTGCATATAAGAATCACATGTTACATTAAAAGACAAATATAGACTAAAGGTGAAGGGATGGTCATCTATATTCCAGGCAAATGAAAAGCAGAAAAAAACAGGCATTGCATTCCTGTTCACAGAC
>CAUYPK010045985.1:0-14431 GCA_963574355.1 Loris lydekkerianus
TATCTTTACATGACAGAAGTTTAAATTCAAGTCAAGTTATCGGGGTAGAATAATTCCTTGTATTTGTTTTTCTCAGAACTGCTGACCCAGCCCTATCGCGACCATCTGGAGCCCTGGACGGGCCATTTCCTGGAACATGGGGCTGTCTGGAGCCCTGGATGGGCCATTTCCAGGAACATGGGGCTCATGTGGGGTAGACACCTTGTAACATGCCTGGCCAGCTAAAAATTTTCCATTCTTACATTGCCTAATAGTAGGCTCACATCAATATGTTCTGAATGTACCATAAATTTATGTGAATGTAAGTTCAATATGAAGTTCGTTAGAAAATATATTTTAAAAATTGTTTTCTATACATCTCTCTCTCTATATATATTTTTAAGAGCAAGTGCCTCACTCTGTCACCCTGGGTGGAGTGACTGTGGTGTCATAGCACACAGCCACCTTAAAATCTTGGGCTCAAGAGATCCTCCCAAGTAAGTGATATTTCAGTTGCTAGCCACAATGCCCACTAGTTTTTCTATTTTTAGTAGAGACAGGGTCTCACTAGTGCTCATGCTAGTTTGAACTCCTGAGCTCAAGTGATCCACCCACCTTACCCTTCCACAGTGCTAGGATGTGGAGAGCAGGCTTTGAGGCAGCAGCGCCCCCACAGCCTGGGAAACATGTAGGGAATGACCCCCAAATGCTTCTCCTTCTTTCCCCAACAACCATATGCCTTTCTTCATGCTCCCTCTGCCAGAAGTCAGGTAGCTCTTTCTTTGTCTAGTTAATTTTTTTTAAAGAACTATGCAGAAATCTTTGTGATCCTTCCCTTTTTACTTCTTATCATATGTTAATGAAGTTAAGTAGAAACCATTAACAGGATGATTTGTCTTTGTTAAAGTTATTTTCATTTTCCAAACATACTGTAAGACCCAAGATAAATCTTTAGTGGAGATAGTATAAAATAAAGCTGATTTTGTGTTTTGGTGCTGGCTGCAGCCATCAGCTGAGTCAGAACTCACCATCCCATCTTTCGTCTCTGTGTCTTCTCTTGTGTTACATTTTCCTCAAACCCCACTGCTTCTACTCTGGTTGGCTCCCCTTCTCTGCGCTGGGTCGAGATACTAGGATTACAGGTGTGAGCCAATTTAGGTTTTTCTTTTGTTTTCTTTTCTATTATTTATTTATTTATTGAGACAGAGTCTCACTATGTTGCCCTCAGTAGAATGCCGTGGTGTCACAGCTCACAGCAACTTCAAACTCTTGGGCTTAACTGATTCTCTTGCCTCAGCCTCCCAAGTAGCTGGGACTACAATCACCTGCCACAACCTCTGACTATTTTTTTTTTTTAGTTGTCACTGTTGTTTGGCAGGCCCTGTCCAGGTCAAAACCCGTCACAGCTGGTGTCTGTAGCCTGTGCCCTAGCCCCTGAGCTACAGGCACCGAGTCTGTTTTCTCTTCTCAAATGATCCTCCTGCCTCAGCTGCTCAGGGACCTGGGATTATAAGTGTGTACCACCTCATACAACGTGAAATTATTAAAACAAAATATATTTATTATGTAAATTTTTAATTAAGCAATTTTGGATGAAATCAAATATATTGGGTGCCAGTTTTTCTGATACAACCACCCTACTCCTTGGGCCACAGGTGCTGCCCAGGGTGCCCCATAATCTAACTCAATTTTTTTTTGTAGAGACAGAGTCTCACTTTATTGCCCTCAGTAGAGTGCTGTGGTGTCACACAGCTCACAGCAACCTCTAACTCCTGGGCTTAGGTGATTCTCTTGCCTTAGCCTCCCAAGTAGCTGGGCCCACAGGCACCTGCCATGATGCCCAGCTATTTTTTTGTTGCAGTTTGGCCGGGGCCAGGTTTGAACCTGTTACCTTTGGTATATGGAGCCGGTGCCCTACTCACTGAGCCACAGGCGCTGCCCAATTTAACTCAAAATTTTGATAGTAATGACAATTGAATAGGGTCAGATCCCACAAGTCAAGGACTAAGTCATCAAGACTGTGTTTAGCTTCAGATGCAGATAAATGTCATGGTTTCCAACACCGTCATAGGTTTTCATTGATCTGTGAGTGTGGCTCTTGCTTCTGTCTATTCATGTATGTGCTCTGGAGTATTTCTGTATCAAACAAATCAATCTATGAAAAATGTTTTTCTAAGTTTATAAATAGCTTTACCAAAATAAGAAAATGTGAGCCAAGAGTCATAAAACACACAATTTATGGCTGTTTAGTTATAAGTTTTGGTCCCTTCTAAGGACCTGGGTCTGGCATTTGATGTGGGGTGGCCTTGTGTGACTAAGCTCAATAACTGGGGATCTGATCAGGTAGACAGTGTGATAATCAAGTTACCTTACAGACACCTATGGGTGTCTGATGGATTGCTCCATGCTATTGAGGAGTGACCCACACACATGTCAGTGACCAGAGGTGGCATATTATGTTTTGAGCATTCATAGACTTCTTGATTATGAAAGTAGGAAAAACACTGGTTTGTCCTCCTATCTCAGGCACTCTTCCACTCCCTACCCCATCTTAGGAAAATGAAAGAGGGTGACTCATTCCAATGGAATGAGTCAACTCACTGCCCTCTGGCTGAATCTGGGCTACAAGTGGAGGTTAGTCTATGAGGCCAAGGACTAGCATCAGCATTAGGGACAAGAATTGTGCAATTCTCAACTTCATCTCTATATTTGCAGCAAATGCTAAACTTATTAGATGACATATAGGAGAAACACTGGGTCACAACTTAATCATCAGACACAATTACCTCAAGACTCATCTGGGCGCAGGGCCCCTCTATCTTCATTTCCTTGTGTTTCCCTCACTACAAACATTTCATCCTCACTCTCTCTCCCGTTCTTGCTTTTCTCTTCTCCTCTGTGTCTCCCCCTGAGCTTCTGCTCCTCATTCTGTGGCCCTCTCTCCCTATCTTCCTTCTATTCTTTCTTTTAACTTTTTTGCTCCATTTGTAAAAGGTGTCACCTTTTGCAGCTCTTTCTCCCCAGTCTTCTATCTACCCCAGTCTCACATCTCTCTTCCTCTTTTTCCTCGTCTGTTCCTACTGTTAAAATTCCTCTTCCCTGCTATACACTTTGTCTCCTCTCCCATCCAGCTTTGGGCCTCCTCCTGGTGTCCCAGCACCAGGCTGCTCTGTCTGCCCTGACTCCCAATCATTTCTGTCCTCCACGGACTCTGTCTGAGGCCCCTCTCCATTTGCTGCCAGTTTTCCTGCTTTCCTTCATCTGTCAGGACATCTAGGTTTTCTGAAATTTGCTTTACGGACCTCCCCCCAATCCTGCTTGTTTCCTTCCTTCTGATAGGTTGGTCAGAAGAACTCCAAAAACAAGGCAAAGGCCACTCCATTTTGAGCTTCAGGTACTTCATCTTGGCTGTTCCAGCCCCTTCTGGGATCCAGCCAGAAGGAAGGAGGAACTAGGGACATAATGGCTCTGGGCAGGGGTGGGGGGGTTAAATGTAAAGAAACAGAAAGGTCCCAGCAGGAAGCCAGCTGGAACCTTATATGGCAACAGTCACTAGGACACCAAAAGTCACACTCCCACATCACCTAAAACCTTTGAAAGGTAAGCACTCTTGGTCTTCTGGGATGGTGCCTGTTGAATTTCAGCCAGCCTTCAGCTAGGCGCCAAATAAACAATAGGTATTGCTGGCTTTGTGACTTGACATGCTCCAGTGCTACCTTACACCTTCTGCTTTCACTCTCCAGTCTCTGCAAATCCCTCCCACGTCCTCTATTGGGCAGTGTTCAGAGTCTCCCTCACGCTTCTTCCTCTGTCTACATTTTTTGTTCTCTTTTTCTTTCTTTCTTTTTTTCTTTTTTTTTTTTTTTTGAGACAGAGCCTCAAGCTGTCGCCCTGGGTAGTGTTGTGACATCACAGCTCACAGCAACCTCCACCTCCCGGGCTCAAGCGATTCTCCTGCCTCCGCCTCCCAAGTAGCTGGGACTACAGGCGCCGGCCACAACGCCCGGCTATTTTTTGGTTGCAGCCGTCGTTGTTTGGGGGCCGAGGTGGATTGGAACTTGCCAGCTCAGGTGTATGTGGCTGGCACCAGCCGAGCCATCTTTCTTTCTTTTCTTTTCTTTTTTTTTTTTTTTTTTTTGAGACAGAGTCTCACCCAGTTGCCCGGGGGTTGAGTGGTGTTATGGCTCACAGTAACCTCAAACTCTTGGGCTCAAGCAGATCCTCTTGCTTCAGCCACTTCTCCAGCGTGGGACTACAGGTGCCCTCCACAATGCCTGACTAATTTTTCCATTTTAGTAGAGGCGGGGTCTCATTCCTGCTTAGGCTGGTCTCAAACTCCTGAGGTCAAACAATCCGGCCGTTACAGGCCGGAGCCACGATGCCCGGCATCTTTCTATTTCCTCTCTCTAGCCCTCCGCGTCCCATTCTGTACACATTCATAGGTAAGAAATAGGAATAACATGCTCACCTAAAGAGCGCACGAGAGTTATGGATGTTAAGGACATTTGGTATCACGTGACAACCCCTCCCTCCTCTCCCTACACGCACTTAGAGGAACTGGTGACTGACAACTGTCCTGGGCAGCTGACCCCGCCAAGAAGGACAATGGCGAGGTAGGGCTGAGGGGACGGATTAGGGCAGAGGTGGGGTCTGCAGAACCCCGGGAACAGGGACGGGACGCTCCTCCGAAGCCGGGCTGCAGCTCTGCAGTCCAGAGGCGACTCGGGCGAGGCCTGCGGCCCGGAAGGATGTGAACCCGCTTTGCGGGTGAAGATTTTAGGGGGCGCAGAGGGAGTGCAGGGGTCACTCAGAGGCTTCAGGAGCGACACGGTGCAAGATGAGGTGTCTCCGGGACCAGGACCTGCCTCAGGGCGACTCAGTTAACAGGGAAGTCACCCCTGATTCTCACTGGGACGTGAATTTACTCGGAGTGGAAGGAGCCGTGTGGGGATTTGAGGTCGCTACGGCCCTCAGAATGCAGGTATAGAAGCGCTGGGGACTGGAAAGCGGAAACCTGAAGGGAAAAATAGAAACTCACCGTATACCTGCGTTCCAGCCAGCGGCTTCCGGGTCTGCAGGAACCTGGGTGGGTAGGAGGCCTCTGTATCTCCCAGCCCCTAGCCCGTGCCCTCCTCACGGTCCGCTACTGAGGGACTAGGGGCGTGGCCGCGAGGGCGGTCTGGGCGGGGCCTATGCTTCGGGGTCCTAGTTCCCAGGTGCCCAGTTTCAATGGGTTTATGGGAGAAAAAGTAGAAAGAGACAGGAGCTATTCAGAGGTCAGGGAACTGGAATCTATCTGGGAGCGCCAACGTTCAGTAGCGGTTAAATTCAGGAACGTTTCTGCAATTAAAATTAAGTTCTGCAATCACATTAAATATTCCAGGGATGTCTGTGTAGGAGAGGCAAACTACAGTGTGAATTGCAAACCCTTCCCTGGGCTGAATGTGCAGTTTCAGGCTGATGCCCAACAGAACACACTAGAAATCCTTTCTGTTTCTATTCCCAGTTCACTCCAGAAGGAGGGCTTCAAGCCTAAGCTCAGTTTCAGAGACTTTCAGAGGGATAACACCTGGAGCCTGTAGGGTTCAGGGCAGTGAAAGGTGGTCACCAAGGGCTGCTTTGAAATAGCAATAACTCAGGGTGGTGCCTGTGGCTCAAGGGAGTAAGGCACCGGCCCCCTATACTGGAGGTGGTGGGTTCAAACCCAGCCCCAGCCAAAAACTGCAAAAAAGAGAAAGAAAGAAAAAGCAGTAACTCTTGAATGTAAATGGGAATTATGTATGTGTTCTTCACACTAGTTATTCTCTTACTCTTTTTTTTTTTTGAGACAGAGTCTAACTATGTCTCCCTCGGTAGAGTGCTAGGGCATCACAGCTCACAGCAAACTGAATTCTCTTGCCTCAGCCTCCCAAGTAGCTGGGACTACAGACGCCTGCCACAACGCCCGGCTATTTTTTTGTTTACCTGGCCAGGGCCAGGTTTGAACCCACCACCCTTGGTGTATGTGGCTGGTAACCACTGTGCTACAGGCACTGAGCCTCTCTTATACGCTTGAGATTATGTACCTTTAAGTACATAGTAGCCTCACATCAGTATGTTCTAAATGTACCATAAATACATATGAATATGAAGGTCATTAGGAAATACATTTTAAAATTTGTTTTACCGGTATATACTTTTTTGTGTGAGAGTGTCTTACTCTGTCACCCTCAGTAGATCTTCTTGCTTCAGTCTCCCAATAACTGGGACTTCAGGCACCAGCCACAATTCCCACTAGTTTTTCTATTTTTAGTAGAGACAGAATCTCTCTCTTGCTCAGGCTGTAAACTCCTGACCTCAACTGATCCACCTGCCTTAGCCTCCCAGAGTGCTAGGATTACAGGTGTGAAGCAATGGCTCAGGATAAATTGTTACATATTTTAGGTCTTTTCTTTGTTCTCTCTTCTTAAATGATCTTCCTGCCTCAGCTAGCCAGGGAGCTGGGTTTATAAGTGTACATTACCACTTAAAATTAAAATTATTACAAGAAAATGTATTTATTGTGTAATTTTTTTTATTAAGTAATTTTGGATGAAATCAAATCAGTTGGGGGCTAGTTTTCCTGGCACAACCACAAAACATCTGGCTTTCCTTTAAGACTGTTACTCTGTATAGAAATACCAGCCTGAGGAAGGTGGCACAATGGCCTCTAGAGATTCAGCAATAGAGATTAACTCCTTTGTTACAAAGTCAAGTTGAAGTCTGGAGGATTTTCCCTCTTACTACCTTTTCACTTTCCTCTGCAGATGCTGATTAACTTCTTCACGTGATTTCCAAGCATCTGATCTTAGATAAGGCCTGCATTAAGAAATTTGAGTTTAAGGCCAGGAGCACTGGCTCACACCTGTAATCCTAACACTTGGGAGGCCAAGGTAGATTGCCTGAGTTCACAGGTTAGAGATCAGCCTCAGCCAGAGGGAGACCTTATCTCTAAAAATAGCCTGGGGTTGTGGCAGGCGCCTATAGCCCCAGCTACTTGGGAGACAGAGACAAGAGAATCACTTGAGCCCAGGAGTCTGAGGTTGCTGTGAGCTATGGGAAACGGCACTCTATAGAGGGTGACAAAGTGAGACTCTGTCTCAGAAAGAAAAACTAAGAAATTTGAGTTTACTATCTTGTACTCTCCCAAAGCTAAGCCTACACTAAAGACTTTAAGGTACACTGCTTTTTCATATTTATAAAGAACTAACTTTTTGCCTTCCATTGTCCCATTACTGCTCATGTCACAAAATCTGTCTCCAAATAGCACCATGAAACTCTCTAAATTTTTTTTATAAAAAAAATTAAAAATACACACTGACCTACATACATATATATATGTATACATATACATATATATACATATACATATATATACATATATATATATATATATATATGTTTATTTTATTTTATTTTTTTGAGATAGAGCCTCAAGCTGTCACCCTGGATAGAATGCCATGGCATCACAGCTCACAGCAACCTCCAGCTCCTGGGCTTAAGTGATTCTCTTGTCTCAGCCTCTCAAGTAGTTAGAATTACAGGCGCCTGCCACAATGCCTGCCTATTTTTTGGGTTGTAGTTGTCATTGTTGTTTGACAGGCCTGGGCTGAATTCGAACCTGCCAGCACTGGTATATGTGGCTGGCACCTTAGCCGCTTGAGCTACAGGCGCCAAGTCTGACCTACAGCATACTAAAGAGAAAAAGTTAGATGAAAAAAATTATGTACAAACCAGATAATTTTTTTTGTTGTTGTTGTTAGACAGAGTCTCACTATGTCACCCTTGGCAGAGTGCTGTGGTGTCACAGCTCACAGCAACCTCAAACTCTTAGGCTTAAGTGATTCTCTTGCCTCATCCTCCCAAGTAGCTGGGACTACAGGTGCCTGCCACAATGCCTGGCTATTTTTTCGTTGTCATTGTCATTGTTTAGCAGGCCAGGGCCAGGTTCAAACCTGCCAGCCCTGGTGTATGTGGCTGGGGCCCTAACAACTGAGCTACAGGCACCAAGCCAAAACCAGATAATTTTATTAGACTTGAAAACCAACTATTGTATATATTATTTTGTATCATAATCTGAAGATTGTTTTCCTAATTTTGAAAAAATCCAGGCTCGACGCCTGTGGCTCAAGCAGCTAAGGCACCAGCTACATATACCTGAGCTGGAGGGTTCGAATCCAGCTTGTGTCCACCAATGATGGCTGCAACCAAAAAACAGCCGGGCATTGTGGCGGGTGCCTGTAGTTCCAGCTACTTACGAGGTGGAGGCAGGAAGGCAGGAGACTTGCTTGAGCCCAGGGCGACAGCTTGAAGCTCAAAAAAAAAAAAAAAAAAAAGAAAAGAAAAATTCCATTTTGTAAAATTGCTTCATCATATTTATAACATAATCAACATTTTCACACAATAATCTAATTTCTACTGTAAAAATAAGTTTAGAAAATTTAACCGAATGGTATTTCACATTGTTTTTGTTTGTTTGCTCATTTGTTTTTGGAGACAGTCTCCCTCTGTTGCTCAGGGTACATTGCTATGGCATCAGCTTAGCTCACAGCAACTTCAAACTCCTGGGCTCAAGTGATCCTCTTCCCTAAGTCTCTCAAACAGAAGGCAACACTGGCACCCACCACAACACCAGGCTAAATTTTCTATTTTTAGTAGAGACAGGTCTTGTACTTGCTTAGACTAGTCATAAAGTTTATGCACCTTTAAGAACGCAAGTGACTTCCCCCACCTCTACTTCCCAGAGTGCTAGGATTACAGGTGTGAGCCACCTCCTCTGTACAAGTGACTTCTCAGGCAGCCAAGAAAGGAAGGAAGTGTGTGATTAACATGGTTTTTCCTAACCAAGTTGAGGGATTTCAGGAGAAAATTCTGTTATCTTAAAAAGTCAAATTGCATTAGGTGATATTTGAATACTAACACCTTTTGTACCTCTGCCTTCCCTCTTCCTCTTCTGCTCATCTGGTTGGCTAACAGCAATGTCTGAGTTCTCCCTTTGCCACCAGGTGTAGGTTTAAAGCACATGTGAGTACTCCACCTCCACCCCAACCATGAAATTCATAACACCCCACACAGGATAGTTCCTTCTTCTCAAGCTATGTATGCACCTGCTGGTGGTAGGGGGACTGTTCTGCTTTCCTCAGAAACTGCACTGTGCAATACAAATCCTCACACCTCTTCTGTGTACAGCAGCATCGCCGACAATATCCCAAGCAAAGGTTAGGTGCACGTGAACAAGGAAGATCCAGAAGAGTGAAAAGTGCAACCTGGGGACATTGTTACAAGAGTGAATATAGGTGGTTCCTAGTTTACCCAGCAAACCAAAGCCCCATTTTTAATGCTGATTCTACACAGGAAATGCATGAGGGACAATATTTAAAAATTATGTCACTGAGTCCTGCAAGGATAAAGGGAAGCTGAGTTATTTTTATTCTTATTGCCCAGCAGTCCTTTATTTCATTGTAACTTCCATATTAGTCTATCTGCATTTTTGCTTAAGGAAAATGCAGAGGTGTGCTAAGGGGTATACTTAGCACAGGAGAGAAGTGTGTAGAAATATCACACAGAGCATGTTCACCCACAGGATGCATGTTTGACGCTCTAAGAGTCCGAAGTTGCACCCCTCTGCAATTTTCACTGGACTCACATAAGTATCCCAGGGCAGAGTGTAGAAACAATAACTTACCTTCTAAGAATCATGACTTCATAGTAATTGTACCTAACTCAGTGCATAAACAGAAAATAATTTGTTCTTTGAGTTCACCGAAATAATTTGTTCTAGGTGGTTCAACCATAAGAGTCTAATGCAGTGATTTTTCAGCTGATGTGGTCATGGTACAGTGGTGTGCCATGAGAGGATCTTAGGTGTACTCAAAAATTGTTAAAGATCATCAATGAAATTACTTAGGAATGAAGTTCAAAGCACATAAGTACATTTTTTTTTTTTTTTAACTTAAGTATGCCCCAGAAGTTTAACTATAAGTTCAAGTGTGCTGTGAAATAAAAAAGGTTAAAAAACACTGGCCTAGGGCCAGGCGCAGTGGCTCATGCCTGTAATCCTAGCATTTTGGGAGGCCGAGGCGAGTGGATTGCTTGAGGTCACAGGTTCAATACTAGCCTGAGCAAGAGCAAGACCCCTGTCTCTACTAAAAATAAAAAAATGGATGCAAAAGGATCTCTTGAGCCCAAGAATTTGAGGTTGCTGCGGCACTCTACCCATGGTGGCAGCTTGAGACTCTGTCTCAAAAAAACAAAAATAAACAAACGAAACAAAACTCTGGCCTAATCACTCATTCTTATTGTCTTTTATGAAATACATTCCTCGGGTGGGATAAAATAACGTTGGTAGAAACACTCTAACTCATTTACAGCTATGAAAAAATATTAAATTATTTATTTATTTAGACACAGAGTCTCATTCTGTCACCCTGGTTACAGTGCTGTGGAGTCATCATAGCTCATAGCAACATCAAACTCTTTTTTTCTTTTGGCCAGGGCTGGGTTTGAAACTGACACCTCCAGCATATGGGGCTGGCGCCCTACTCAGTAATCTCAAACTATTGACTCAAGTGATCTTGTCTTAGCACCCCCAGTAGTTGGGACTATAGGCACCCAGTACAATGCCTGGATATTTCTTAGAGACAGGGTCTCATTCTTGCTCAGGGTGGTCTCGAACTCCTGAGTTCAGGAGCTCCACCACCTAGGCCTCCCAGAATGCTAGGATTACAGGTGTGAGGCAACACACCTAAGAGGCAAAAAAGTTGAAAAACACTGGCATAACCCTTGAGTTTTACTGTCTGTTATGAAATACCCTCCTCAGCTGGCATAAAACAATGTTGGTAGAAACACTGCAACTCAATTACAACTATGAAAAAATATTAAATTTTGTTAGTTCAAACTAGGGAATTATGATGTATCCTGAATAAAAGTTGCAAATTACAATGCCAAGAGGTAAATGTGAATGGCCTCAAGATCATGCTCTACTGGTAGTTTTGATGAAACTATTTACTCAAATAGAACTTTTCTCTCTTTAGCTTGAAAAAAAGGCTTTTTAAAATCAATGTTTTATAAACAACATCTATTGCCATTCATGGAAGTGATGGCCAGTAACCCTGTGTTACTTCTACAGCCTTTATTAGCTTTTAAGAACCTATTACAGGGGCCCATTGTGGTGGCTCTTCCCTGTAACCTTAGCACTCTGGGAGACTGAGGCAGGTGGACTGCTGCAGCTCAGGAGTTGGAAATGCCCATCAGCAAAAGTGAGACCCTGTTTCTAAAAATAGCTAAGCATTTTGATGGATGCCTGTGTAGTCCCAGTTACTCAGGAGGCTGAGGCGAGAGAATGGCTTCAGCCCAAGACTTTGAAGTTGCTGTGAGCTATGATGCTACTGCATCCTACCCAGCGCAACAAAGTGAGACTCTGTCTCAAAAAAAAAAAAAAAAAAAAAAAAGAAGCTATTACTGTCTTCCCATAAAATTCCCAGTGTTGAAAGCTTGTGGCCTGTTCTCCTTCTCTGATTTGGTAGAACAGTTGGTTCCTATAACCCACCACACATTTTTCAAGGAGAAGCGTGTGCTGAATGCTCTAGGCATGAAGATTGACACCACAATTGTACAATATTCACTGCTCACTGACATACTGCATAAATCAGACAATATTTAATGTGAAAGGAAAAAAGGCACCATGATTCACATCTGTAATCCCAGCATGCTGGGAGACCAGTTTAGGAGAATTGCTAGAATCCAAAGTGGAACACAGTAAGACACTTTTTGTCAAAAAGAAATCAGCTGGACCAAATATGGTTTACTCTAATTCCAGATATTTGGGACATAGAACAAAATAGCTGAAGGCCAGGAATTATGGGTTGGGGGGAATGGACTATGATCACCCCAGTGCACTTTACCCTGCATTATAGTCTCCAAAAAAATAGAAACAGAAATTAATCTTCCAAGGCAGTGTTCATTCCTTCCAGAAAATGGCATAGAAATGATTCCCAATTATCAATTGAGACCTATCATTCTACTGATTATTAGACACCAGTGAAATGTTGATAAGGACAGCATATGAAGACTTGTCAAAGTGTAGGGTGAAAGTCATAAAAAGTAAAGTAGCATTTTCAAAGAACCACAACTAATGAAACATTGTATAACCTAAATATCACCAAACATGGCCATGTGTCCTTTCATGTGGACATCGACCATGCATTCTTTAAGGAGAAGCGTGTGCTGAATACTCTAGGCATGAAGACTGACACCACAGTTGTACGATATTCACATGTCACGTGAGGCCAGTCAATGTATTTGAATTTATGGTTACTTTCCACCACGTAACATCAGACGTTAAATACTGGAGAACTGGAGATTGATTTCTTGTGCAAACTCACTGACCTTCAACATTAATGGTCCTTGAGCATCAGTCACATGACAAACATTTCTTTGGGTGGTTTCATGGAAGATGATGTACCTTTAGTTGTGTAGTGTGGAGTGGTCAACCCTGAAGAAAGCCCAGCCACATACTTTCCATTTATTTGATTTCTCTTTAGTATGGACTCTGTGATGCTGATTAATGATGGAACTCATGATAGGCCAGACACAGGTGGCTCATGCCTATAATCCCAGCACTCTGGAAGGCTGAGGCAGGTGGATTGCTTGAGCTCACAAGTTGGAGACCAGCCTATAGTGAGACCAAGTCACTAAAAATAGCTGGGTGTTGTGGTGGGTGCTGAAGTCCCAGCTACTTGGAAGGCTGAGGCAAGAGAATCGCTTGAGCCCAAGAGTTTGAGGTTGCTGTGAGCTGTGACACAACAGCACTCTACCAAAGGTAACAAAGTGAGACTCCTCCCCCCCAAAATACACACATATATATTATACACACTGACCTATAGTATATGAGAGGGAGAAAATCATATACAAAGCAACTATGGTATACATGGGTTCACATCATATTCTGAAACTGATTTCCCTAATTTTATAAAAATCCTCTACTGTAAAATTCCCTTATTTATTTAGAGTCATATCATATTCTGAAAACGATTTCCCTAATTGTAAAAATCCCCTACTGTAAAATTATTTATTTATTTATTTAAAGATAGAGTCTTACTCTGTTGACCTGAATAGAATGCAGTGGCACCACAGCTCACAGCAACCTCAAACTCTTGGGCTCAAACGATCCACTTGCCTCAGCCTCCTAAGTAGCTGGGACTATAGGTGCCTGCGAAAACACCTGGCTAGTTTTTCTATTTTTAGTACAGAGTCTCGCTCTTGCTCAGACTGGTCTGGAACTCCAGAGCTCAGGCCATCCACCCTCCTCGGTCTCTGACAGTGCTGGCCTTACAGGAGTAAGCCACTGTGCTCAGTCACTATTGTACTTATATAATAAACATTTCCACACAATAATCTAGATTTTATTATTAAAAATATTTTAGGAAACTTAACAAAATGGTATTGAATAAACGTTTTCTTTCCTTTTTTTTATATAGACAGTCTCCCTCTGGTGACGACTGTAGTCTGCTGTGGCATCAGTTGAGGTGGAAGCAACCTCAAACTCCTGGGCTCAAGTGATCCCCCTGCATCAGCCTTGGGAACAGATGGCAACACTGGCACCCATCACACCCTCAGGCTAATTTTTCTATTTTTAATATAGAGGGAATCTTGCTCTTTCTTGCTCAGAGTGGTCATGAACTCTTGCTCAGAGTGGTGATGAATTCTTGCTCAGAGTGGTCATGAACTCATGAGCTCAAGTGATCCCCCACTTCCACCTCCCAAAGTGCTGGGATTAGAGGTGTAAGCCATCCCACACTATACAATGTGATTCATGGGGCAGCAAAGAAAGGAATGAAGTGTGTAATAAACATGGTCTTCCCTAAACAAGTTAAGTGATTTCAGGAGAAAATATTCACTGTTTTCTTTTATTTTTTTTTAAATGCATTTACAGTTACACAATGGGAAGGCAAACAAGAGGAACTAGTTTTGAAGGTAAAAGGGAGTAAATAGTAAAATGGAGTCAAGCTTGGTTTTTTTTAATTTTTATTTTTTTAATTATTTTATTTTTTATTCATTTATTTATTTATTTATTTATTTATTTATTTATTGTGGAGAAGGGGCGGGGAAAGAAGGCAGGGGAAGAGGTACGTGACAGGGTCGGGCCAGTGGCATGGTACCACATTGGCTGTATCTAGGTAGAGGCAGTTTCAGGCCGGGCCTTGCTGAGTCGTTGCTACGCGGAAGTAGCTTGATGGATCTACTTCTAGTCAGGCTCGGGAAGTTGAACTAGGCCTCAGGCATATGGCAGGGCCCAACAATTCCCTCTTTTGTTTTTTGTATGGTGGAAAAACATAGCCCCTGTCTTAGGTTGCCTGCTCTTGCAGTTTCAGTTTTACCCGTCATGGGGATACAAACATCAATGGTTTGGTCCCTGTCTTAGGTTGACTGAATG
>CAUYPK010045986.1:0-23980 GCA_963574355.1 Loris lydekkerianus
TGTCACCGTTCTTATTACTGGATAAGACAATGAATTGGTGAATGGATTAACAAATTATGGTGTATGTACACCATGGAAGAATACGCAGCCATAAAAAAGATGGAGACCTCAAATCTTTTATGTTTACCTGGATGGAGCTGGTAACATATTCTTCTTAGTAAGTATCTCAAGAATGGAAAAAAAAAGTAGCCAATGTATTCAATAGTACTATGAAATCAATATGTAATCACCTACACATTTGTAAAATATAACTAGAATCCAGAAAGTAGAAGGGAAGAGGAGAGAGAGCAGAGGGAGTGGGGAAGGGGAAGGAGGAAGGACATTTGTGGGAACCTCACATAATGTGCATGATGCAATGGTACATTTCAAAACTGTTAAGAAAAGAATATAATTGTGATGAATGTGTTACTTAGTTCGATGTAAGCATTTCACATTGTATATCAAATCAATACACTGAACTCCATAAATGCATCAATGCACACAGTTACGATATAATAAATGCAAAACAAAACCAAAAAAATTGAAAAAAATAGGAAAATTGTCTACTCCCATGTCATCCTGAATACACCTTATCTTGTAAAAACAAACAAACAAAACAAATGAAACCCTAAGGAAGAGAAGCTCAAGTAGAACAGAAAGAGTAAAAGTGGTATTAAAAGAGACTGAAGATAAAGGTAAGGGTCAATGACAGAGGATTTTTCTTGAATATATTGATAGATGAGATTTTATTCAAACTGCAGTGTCATTCTATAATAAAGAGTCATTCTACTCTATTATAGAGTCATTCTATAATAAAGTCAAAGGAAGCTATGAGAATCAAGAGTATTTTTGGTGTAGGTTATGAGTTGAACTGTTTCCCCCCCAAAACTCATATGCTACATTTCTAACTCTTAGTACCTCAGACTGTGATCATCTTTGGAAACAAGGTCATTGTAGATTTAATTAGTTAAGATGAAGTCATATTAGAGTAGGTAGACCTCTAATACCGTATGAATGGTGTCTTTTTAAAAAGAGAAATTTTGGATACACACACAGGGTGAACAACCCGTGAAGATGAGGGCAGACACTGAGTGAGGCAGCAGAAGGCACACATTGCCAGCAAGCCACCAGAGGCTAAGAGAGAGATAGGGAACAGATTTCCTGTCACAGCCATCAGAAGGAACCAATCCTGTCAATGTTGTCAACTCTGAAATTCAGGATTGTGCACCTAATGTTTAGCTGCAGCCAGACATCACGACACTGGGTGCTTGGAGATAGAGAAAGGTTTATTTGTTTTGGCCAAGCAAGAATACTAGAAGACAGTGCAAGATCTCTCAGATTTGTTAACAAAGAGATGAAGTAGTGAGTGCTGTGTGGCTAAGGAGAAAGGGAGGGAAAGCAGGGGAAATGTCTGTGTTGCTTTGGTCTCAGATAACATCTTGAGCAGCCATACTTCTCAGTGTCAGTAGTTGGTTACAAGTTCTTTAAAGTCATTCATTTCTTTTGCAAAACAAACTCATACAATCTCCTTGCAACCTTGGAATTGTCTGCTTTTACTTGACAAGGAAGTATACCAGCAGGCCATGATTACTGTGAAAACTGAAAGTGCTGGCCAGAAAGCAAGTGGTTACCTTGTGAAAGCAAACAAGGGCCTAACCAGAATTTATTAATATATTATTTCAGTCACTAAAAATGTCGGGTACTAAAATCTCAACTGTCCCAGACTTACTAACACTGTAATCTTAGACTTCTAACCTCTAGAACTGAGAGGAAATATATCCTGTTGTTTAAGACACCCAGTTGTGGTACTTATTACAGCAGCCCTAATACAGTGTAAAAGTGAGAATTCACAACAATCACAAAGGCTGTAGCAAACAGCTGAAGATAAAAATACGTAAGGTAAAATTATTTCCTGGCTCAAATCTCATTTATGCAAATAAATGGTGGCAGAAACACTGTTTAGTAGTTTCATGGGATTAACAAAAGACATCTGTATTAGTTTGAAGTGTACCTAATGTGAATCACTGGATGCTGTTGATCAGGATCCCTTTACCTTGGGCTGGGCACAGATTCCATTTTCTGGGCCCAAGGAAGCCCCTACACCAGTTTCATCAATGTTCCATCTAAGCCTCCACTCATGGGGAGGAGTGGAACACCCCAAACAAGACCATACTTCTACACAGTGGCAATTTTAAAATTAATTTTTGCTCACAAACCTCTGGCACCAATGATTGTGACATATTTTAGGTATACATTCCATTTCCCCAAGCCCTCTGCTGCCCAGGGAAAGGGAAGCTACATATAACCCTAGACAGAAAGCCAGAACTGGCTACCCCGTGAGGACCCCTCCACTGGGGGCATTGCTTCCCTCTTTTGCTTCTCTGTAAGAAATTTTTACCTATAAGAACATCTGTCCTGTTGCTTACTCGTGGTCGTCAGTGGATTCATTCTTCATTTTCTCAAATCCAAGGACCCAGAAGAGAAATTGTGGTAACACTGTGCCATTCAAGTCCATTTAAAAGCACATTTAAAGTATAATATTTTGTGTAATGAAACAAAATCTTAATATATGTACCTGTGCCTTTCTTCCAACACTTTTTTTTATTACTTGACCCTTTTCTATATCATTCAGCAGCATGTAATTTGCATTAAGAATTAATTATATTATACTGAAATTACAAAGATCATCCCCCAAAATGTTGTTTATGCTATTATTAGAATAATAGTTTGAAATCTAAGCTTTTTTATTTGCAAAAGCCAGATATTTTGTAGTGGTATTCTGTTTTTAATGTTTGTTTTGACAGAAGAATAGCAGAAAACGGAAAAAAGCAGAACACAGCTTTGTGTTCTCATTTTGGAAATTTGGAACATTTACAAATTTCTTCTCCAAAACCCTACTGTATGTGCTTTGCACTTTGTTTTTCCTGGTTTCTCAAAGTGGAAGCCAAATAATTGAGTAATGACATCTATTTCTTTGTAAGCACTACTGTTGTTACTTCCCACAAATTTTGATGTGTTGAGTTTCAATTGTTATTTCATTCAAAATGTTTCCTAATTTTACTTCAGATTTCTTTTTTTTTACCTGGACCATTTAGAAATTCAACTGTTTACCTCCCGGTATTTGGGGGATTTTCCAGACATTCTCCTGTCATTGTTTGCAAACTTAATTATATTGTAGAGAGGTGATATGCTTTGCCTGATGCCAATCTATTGCCTGGAATTCTAACTTGGAAAATATTTTATGTGCACTTGAAGGAAATATGTATTTCATTCTTTTTAAGTCATTTAGGTCAAGTGTCAATTAGGTTACTTTGATAGCATTTTAAAAGTATTTTAGATACTTTTTGACTTCTTTTCTACGTATTCAAACTTGAGGGAAAGTAATAACATCTTCAATTATGCTTGTGGTTTTGTCTATTTTTTAATTTATTTATATCAATTCTTGCTTCAAGTTTCTTACATTTTATTACTAAATGCACACCCCACACCTAGAAATGTTATGTCTTCTAGGTGAATTGACAGCATTATTATTGTAATAGCTCTCTTTAACCATGATAATCATTGTTTTGAAGTTTACTTCTTCTCATGTTAAGATAGCAACTATAGCATTCTTTGAATATATATACAGTGTATTTCATTTTTCATCCTCTTTGCTTTTAATATACTATACATTTATTAACATTTTGTATATATATGTATTTATATATTATATAATTGTAAAAAATATCTATATATGCAGTATTTATTTAAAAAGCAGTATTATTCTAAGAAGTAATTGTGTTTTATTATTTTATCTAGTTTACAAATTCTAATAATTGGACTGTTCAATTTCCTTTGACTTCCTCATCTCATTCTTTGGTTTGTATTTGTCTCTGTGAATGTTTCTTTCTAAAAATCTTTTCCTTCTTTTTAATGGATTAATTGATATTTTTATGGTTACATTTTTATCTTCAGGCGTCACTTCTTAGGTAACTCATTGGGTTTTGTAATGATTGCACTAGCCAATGATTTCAAATTTTAGCATGCATCAAAATCAACTGGAGAGCTTTGAAAAAAACAGAAATTTCTAGGCTCTAGTTTAAATTTGCCAGTATGTACATACTGTTAAAGATTTTGATACACTGTTCTAATGTAATGGTATCTCCTTATAAGGCAAAGGTGTGTTTTACCTTTTAAATTATGTTTTATTTATGTATTTATGAATTTATTTTTAATTTCACGTAAAAGTTATCATTGGAGACCAGTGTCCTGATCACACTAACCAGATTCAATCTCAGATTTAGTTTGTAAAGAAATTAATGATCCCATTAAATAAATTTAACTTACAATTTGTTTTTATTTTATTTTATTTTTTATTTATTTTTATTAAATCATAGCTGCGTACATTGATATGATCATGGGGCATCATACACTAGTTTCATAGACCATTTGATTTATAGTTAAGACTGAAAGTGAAACCACCTTCTTGTTTGCATTCCTTCAATATGTCTCACAAAGTCAAGGATATAAATTTTATTTACCAATGTATTTCAAGTCCCTAGGACAGAACCTTGAAAATAATAAATGAACAATAAATATACATTTAAATGAACTAATAAGAACATATGGACCAAATCTTATAGACATTAAATATATACAGACATACCTTGAAGATATTGTGGTTTGGTTATAGACTGTCAAAATAAGAAAAAGATTGTAATAAAGCAAGTTACATTAGTATTTTAGTTTCCCAGTGCACATAAAATTTGTGTTTACACTATTCCGTAGTCTACTTAGTGTGCAATAGGACTATGTCCTAAAAAGTATATACGTTGATGAAAATTTTTTATTGCAAAAAAAAATGACAACAATTGTGATCTGAGAGGCCAAAGTAAATGCCCCTTTATCAATGAAGATGGCCCCAAGGTTAAGGAAACAAGGTTAAACATGGGTCAAGGGTTTGCAGTCCAACTGGTGGCAAATTTATAAATTTCTATAAACAATAGGAGCTATCAGACCCCTCCTAACTCTTATTTATAACACAAAACCCCACAACTCTGATTGGACAGAGGGCTAGCCTTACAATATACTTTTCTGATAAAAAGTTATAGACCTTAAGTCAGTTTCAGGCAGCACGTAGAGTCTGCCCACAAACTTTCTTCCTATAGTTCACATTTTGACTTAAAGAGACAAACTCCACCTGATTTTAATGCTAAAACTCCACCATAATGTGAACATGGGATATATGTTACATTTATGTATTTTCATTGTGCCTGCACTTGACTCCCTCACAAATATGTGTAGTCTTTCCCCATAACCTGTTGAATCTGAGTGACTCAAACCCTACAAGGCCTAACAACCACCCTGTCCTTCCTCTTTTCTACGAGAGAACACTGAAGACTACCTCTTTCTGGTTTGCAAACCAGTATCACCAACAAAGTGCTTTTTTCTACTATATAACCATACTGATGTTATTCTGAACAAAACTGTATGCAACTTCACCAAGTCATAATCTTTTAACCAGTGGAGAGTCTTGCCTTGATGTTACTGGTTGCTGACTGACCAGTGTGGTGATTGCTGAAGGTTGGAGTGTCTGTGGAAATTTCTTAAAATAAGGCAGCAATGAAGTTTGCCACTTTGACTGAATCTTCCTTTCACAAAAGATTTCTCTGTGGCATGCAATGATGTTTTATACCATTTTAATTATAGTAGAGGTTTTTTTTTTTCAATATTGGAGTAAATCCTCTGAAACCCTGATGCTACTTTATCAAATAAATGTTTGTAATAATCTAAATCCTTTCTTGTCATTTCATCAATATTCACAGCATCTTTACAAAGAATAGATTTCAAATTGAGAATCTACTCTTCCTTATCTATAAGAAGCAACTTTTCTATTTGTAGCTATTTAGTTCCATTTTCAGGTTCCACTTCTAATTCTAGTTTTCTGACTATTTTACTACATAGTTATTTCCTCTTTTGAAGTCTTGAACTTCTAAAAGTTATTCATATGGGCTAGAATCAACTTCTTCCAAACTCTTGATGATGTGAATATTTTGACTTCCTCCCATAAATTGTGAATGTTCTTAATAGCTTCTAGAATAATGAACCCTTTCGAGAAAGTTTCAATTTACTTTTCTCAGATCTGTTAATGAATTACTATCTATGGCAGCTATTGCATTATAAAATGTATTTCTTAAATAATAAACTTGAAAGTCAAAATTACTCCCTGATCCGTGGGCTGTAGAACGGATGCTGTATTAGCAGGAATGAAAACAATATATGTCTCCTTGTACATCTCCATCAGCGTTCTTGAAAGACTAAGTGAACTATTATTCAGCCGTAATATTTTGAAAAGACTCTTTTTTTCTTTTTCTGTTTTGTAGGTCTCGATAGTGGGTTTAACGTATTCAGT
The DNA here is from genome assembly GCA_963574355.1 of Loris lydekkerianus. NCBI lineage: Eukaryota > Metazoa > Chordata > Mammalia > Primates > Lorisidae > Loris > Loris lydekkerianus. Next base: position 6,371 of record CAUYPK010045986.1, read on the forward strand.
AGACCCTGCTATAAACCAATGTACTCTCATTTAGGCTTAGTTGTTCAATTTTTGGAGTCTATGCAGAGTAGATTTAGAATAATTCTTAAAAGCTCTGGGATTTTCAAAGTGGTGAATAAACATGGATTTCAACTTAAGTCACCAACTTCATTACCCTAAAATGTGACTTGGTGTGTCCTTTGAAGATCTGAAGCCAGGGGTAGCTTCTTATTAACTGTGAAATTCCAAGATGCTGTATTCTTCCAATAGTATGTTGACTCACCTAAACTTTGGAAATTTGTTTTTTAGCACAGCAACCAGATCTTCTGGACAACTTGTTTTAGCTTCTGCATCAGTTCTTGCTACTTAACCTTGCACTTTTACATTATGAGGACAGCTTTCTTTCCTCAAATCCATTAACCAACTTCTTCTGGCCTCCAACTTTTCTTCTCCACCTTTCTATCTCATAACTCTCTCATCTTTTGCAGAACTGAAGAGAGTTCACCCTGCGTTAAGCCAAAGGGAATATTGTGACTGGTTTTATCTTTTATTCAGACCACAAAAACTGTTCCCATATCAGAAATATGCTGTTTCACTTTCTTATCATTATGTATCCCTGGAGTAGCACTTCATTCACATTCACGACTTTGTTGACTGCCTCATGCAAAGGTCTTATCTTTCAGCCCACCTCAACTTTTGACATACCTTCCACACTATGCCTAATCATTTCTAGCTTTTGAAAGTGAAAGATAGGTGACTCTTTCTTTCAAACCTTTCGAGGACATTGTAGTATTGTTAACTGGCATAGTTTCAATATTGTTGTGTCTTAGGCAATTGGGAGGCCTGACAAGGAGAGAGAGAGGAACCACTGGTTAGTGGAGCAGCCAGAACACAGACACTCATTGATTAAATTCACCAGCTTGTAAAGACATGGTTTGTGGCACCCACAAACATTTACCATAGTAACAGCAAAAAACACTGACCACAGATCACTATCATAGACACTATGAAAATACATGAAATGTTGCAAGCATTATCAAAATGTGAACTCGGGTTTAAAGTGAGCTCATGCTGCTAGAAAAATGGTGCTAATAGACTTGTTTGATGCAGGGTTGTCACAGACTTTCAATGTGTAAAAAAATTCAACACTTGTGAAGTGCAAGAAACAAAATGTAGTAAAATGGGTTACACCACTATATTTTCTAGTGAGTTAACAGCCTTAATAATTTCATCAACAGACATTCTTCAGTCATTGGAAAAGATAACAAAGGAGTAGGATAAAAATATTAGAGATATTTTTAAACCCTGTCTGACATTGTCCTCTTTTATTTAACTCTAGTCAAAGACATGTATTTTTGTTATAGTATGATTGAGGATTTGTCCCATGAGAAAAGAAAAGAATGTTAAAATATCCTTGCACTAAATCCTAATTGAACTGTGTAGGAATATCTATTTGTAATGTAATGCTATTGTAAAAATGAGACAGAATTAAGATAAAAGATAATTACCTGAAAGTCACTATGATAATTTCTTTAGTTTTCTCAACAGACTAATGTCTTCATTTTAATCTAGATGTTTTTGTCAGCTTTCTTCAGAGAAACCAAACCAATATTGTGTGTGTGTGTGTGTGTGATTTATTAAAACTAATCAGCTTACATAATTATGAAGGCTGTGAGTTCCAAATGTGCACTGTGGGCCAAGTGGCCAGAGACTCAAGAGAGTCAGTAATATTCTTTAACGATGAAGGTTGGCAGGTAGAGACCCAGAAGAACCAATGGTGCAGATAAAGTCCAAGGACAGCCTTCTGGAGAATTCCCTCTTAATTAGGGAGGCATTTTCTGCTCCCTTAAGGCCTTCAACTGATTGCATAGGAATCACCCACATTATGAAGAACAATTTTCTTTACCTAAAATTCATTGATTTAAGTGTTACTCTCATCCAAAATCATCCCTTGAGTTAAAAAAAAGAAAAAAAAAACACAAAATTAACTATCATAGTAAAAGCATAACCTTTTCTTCTAATCTTAAATTGGGATGAAAAATCAAACACAGTACAAATGAAATGCATTTGCAAATACTCTGAAAGATTCCATTATATCACTGAAGTATGGAAGTTGTCCTGATAAGTGAGTCTTACGAGAATAAATATTGTAAAACAGAATTCATAGTAATAAGTTACTGGGTGTTCTGAAAGATTTTGTTTCCATTATTTATTTAGATAAAGGGATGCGGTGAATGCCATGCCACCTACACTCCTTTCCCTGCTACCCGCAGGACTGAGACATTAGTTATTCCAGCATCTTGAAGTATTGTATGTTGACAGCCCACTTCTGATTCTCTTTCCAGGAATTGTTGCAGGCCTAAGAGAGCTATTTCATCTGAGGTTAAGCCCAATTTGTAAAGGTAACTTATATCCAAGATTGGTCAAATGTAGGTAACAAAACCAAGATGGTGATGCCCTACCTCAATGAGAGGAGATTTGGGTAACTCAGGACACATGCTTTAGCTTCAAAACTTTCCATGGTCTAATTGAAACCTTTGCTGCAGATACTTTGCAATTCAACTTACCCCTGTACCCAGTTCAGCTTACCTCATTCTCTCACCCTTGTTTGTCTCTTTCCCAACAAACCATTCTACATGAAAATCTTCTCCACTGAGTGTATTTCTGAGGTAAAATAAGAGTACTGAAATATTACTTAAGGTATGATTGACTGCCAGTGATAGAAACTGCAATTATAAAAATTAGTGATATTCATTTTTAGCAGTGCTTATTTATTTTTAACCTGAGAATAGAACAGTATAAGGAATCTTGTCTTATTACCAATATAAACCAATAATTAACTCTGCATGTTTATTTGTGATGCTCATCCTTTGTTTATTCCTTTCTTCACCATTATTATTAATCCATGTCAATTCCTCAGACATGTTTGGCTACTTATTCAAAGTTCTGTTGTCTTATAGTCTTATCCTAACAGTATGATTCATGTATAGGTCTTACCCTGGCTTTCCTTTCATTCAATGGAAATGACAGCATTTTAGATCTTAGATACATGTTTTATTTCTATTCTTATTTTGTGATTTCTTTCACAAAATATTGATGTCTCATCTTTTTTGGTGACCTTGTGTTTCAGCATTTGAAAATTAACCATGGATTTTATTTACCTAGATTGCAAATAAGATGTGCTTCTTGAGAAGCTATCTAATTTGTGGAAAATTACAGGATCAAGAAAGAATACGTGACTAGGTATAATCTGACAGAATATCATAAGAAGAAAATATTTAGAAGTATTCTATAATAAAACCATCATTCGTATATAAAAATCTTATGCCCACTCTAAATGTAAAAATCCAGGAGCTTATCTCAATTCTGGTTAAAGTCTTACAAATCCTTCAATTTCGTTACAATGAGTAACTCAATATAGCACCTACCACAAATATAGGACCCTAATAACTTTTAAATGGAAAATAGAGAGACATTTATTAACTTGACAATTACTTATTGAATGTATAAAACATAAATTATTATGTTCTGGAAACATATAGTTTATTATAGTTACAAATAAAAAGTCTTTCACATCATTTCTTCTTTCCAAAAGGAAGATCTCAACTATTTTCCCAATGTCTTGGCATTTAATAATAAGCTCTGAAATGTTCTTGAGAAAAAGCAGAGATGATTTATATCTGGACTCTACTTCAGAGAATCATTTTGGCCATGGTGAAAATTTATTTAGGTGGTCTGAACATGTAGACCAATTTTAGGAAAACTGATTATATTTTCTCTTTCTCACCCTTTCTTTTTGTTCTTCTTAGGAACAATTTGAGAGTCGTGTTATACTCAAGGATATTATTGTTTCACATGTTTTATTGTGACACAATTTTATTACTATGTAGGACATTCAATTTTAGTACTATGTAGGATATTCACATTAATATAAAAGTATATTAATTTCATAATTTTAAATACCATTTATATTTTATAAATTAAAATTTATAATTTTTTGATTTAGGGTTAATTATTTTATATTATTTTTAAAGAAATTAAAATAAAGATATATTTATTTCTTGAGGGAGCAGAATGTGCCTTGTAGCATCATCTCATTTTAGTGGCTACTAATTGCTAACCTCACAAAATATAAGAAAATTTGTTTATTTTGCACAGCTTTCCATTAATTCTTTTAATACCTTGGCATATCATTTGAAATCTTGAGTTATATTCATCAAGAAAAAAAAAGCCAATTATATCAAATACAATAATTAAAATATGCCACTGAAATGCTCTTCACAGTGAGATAAAAGAATCATATATATTTTAGGACAAATATTGGAGTAGATACAGATACATTTGAGAAATAGGCAAACACTTTGATAAATGTCTTCCTTTCTCCTCCCAAAACTCATATCCCTCAATTTGACATTTTATCTCTTAGGCAAAATATTTCTCTTTTTACCACCAAACTTCAAATGGTTTTGTTACTCATCTCCATAATGTTTGAAGAAAAATGATGAGCCATGGGCATTTAATAAATCCTTCTCTACAAAGGGCATACCCTAAGCTAAGTTAAAAACCAGGAAGTCCCTCCAGCTCTCTTGAAAACCACTAAAGACAGACTTCTTTGAAAACTGACTAGTGGTATTTGTTAACAACTAGTTTCAAGTTTTAGTTATATAATCCTTTTAGCAGTAAGGACCAGGTCTATCTAAGGTTGTATATTTTATACAACCTGGAATCTATCAGTTTTTAGAGCATAATTTTTTGGGTTTTTTTTTTTTAAAGTAACCTATGCTATGGAACTATCTGAGTATAAACTAAAGATGTTTCATGCTGAAATAACTCTCTACTGTGTAAATAATATAGCCACATACATTACTTAGAGCTTCCTGTTATTGACACTAGAGCTCATCCTAAGGAGGTTAGGGAGGATCTGACTGAACCAGAATCTCCCTGCTTCATCTGTGCTTTGTGACCACTTGTATTATTGAAGTATTAGTAAAGTTTGATAGTAGGTGGTGCAACCTATGTAAAAGGATATGTAGCAATCTATGTAATAAAATACTAATAACCTATGTAATAGAATATGTAGCAGCTTATGTAACAACATATGTAGTGATCTATGTAACAATCTATGTAGCAACCTATGCAGCAAGATGTGTAGGAACCTGGACAGTGGGCCTGGACAGCGGCCTTGAAGACATAAAGTGGCAGTTACTGGACATGATCAGGCTTTGGCAGTTGCAAATTGATCAGCTGTGGAACTCCAGTGAAGGGGGCAGGGCTCGGGGGAGGGCCATATGTTCTCAATAAATAGCAGCTGCAGAGGTTGCTAGATCCTTTCCCCTGACTCTATGGGGAGGCCTACCTCCTGCAAGCTTTGAGTTTACAATCCATTGCCAGGCCTGCTTCCTTGGTGAGTCTGCCAATCTGATCCATGGAATCACCTCAGCATTCTATGTGGAGCTTCCTATCAGGATGTATATCAAATTATCTTAAGTATTACCATCTAAGACCTACAATAACTCCTTATAAATTGAAACGTGCTGACATGATAAATAATATGGTTGTTAATACATTATCCTGAAGGCTGTAGTTTAAAAACGTGACTCCAGCAAAATAAATTTTTAAAAAAGTGAAGATCTTTGACAACCCATACACATTAACCAGAATGTAGTTTGTGGCTACACTTCAAATCACATTTATTGGAATAATCTTTTCTGCATATTTGTTGGAAGCAAATTGAATCATAATTCTAAGAAACATATTTTAATAGTTTTCTTCCTCTTTAAAATTACCAATTATCAATGAGATACAAAAACAGAGGGAAAAAAATCTGCTTAGAAAAAACTTTACCAAACCTAGATTTTATCTTCATTCTTAAGTGAACTATTTGAGTTTAATGGGAATTTTCTAAAACAGCACACATAAATAGGAATCTTGCCTGTTTGCTGATACAGGTTATAACAAATTTAAGGAAAGGTGAAGATCCTCTCTTTTATACTGACATAAGGTTTTATTTTTTGTTGTTCACAAGGAAGTAGAAAGGCTATATTGACAAAATGAAGGCAGATGTGTGTTTAATTATTGAGAGATTTTTTTCCCCCACTTTAGATTCAATTTAAAAATGAAGGTCTGTGAAATAAAATACATTTCACTGAGGCATTTCTTCATAAATTACATTATTTCAGACAATTTTCCATAGGGGAAAATATGTTTCATCTTCCACAAGTGTACAAAATCTTTCAAGTAGTAATATTTCCTAACAAATGAAAATATTTCCATCTCCAACGAGCCTTGAAAGTGTTACTCTCATGAATAAAACCTTTATTTTTTTTAATTTGGGGCTCTTGTTCAGGATCCATTATAGCAAGGACAGATTAAAATATTTCATTTTCCAATCTGTGAATTTTGTATTTCACTGCTTATGGTGACTTATTTTTTTCTCTGAGACAAAGAGATATTTCATTTTAATGATGATTATAGCTTATTATAATCCTCATGTGACTAAAAAGGTAATAGGGGTATGGTGCATTTATCATTCAGAAATTATGTTCAGATCATGTTGGTACATGCTCATATTAGTCAAATGAAGCACTACTGGTTGTCAAAATTAATTTAAAAGTTAGGTTAAGTTTTTATGTATACTATAGCCTAATTAAACATGTTTGCTATCACTTAGATTCATATAAACTATAAGCCAAATTATCCTCAATGTTTATGTTTATAATCAACAAAAATCTGAGTAGTATGGCCTGCAAAATCATCATTCTCTCTTTGTGTATTAGTGTGCATGATGCAAAATTAATGCTAGCAAAGTGCAAAATTAACTATAATTTTTTTATTCAAAAAACTACTTCATTTCTTTAATTGATATCAATACCTGGAAAAATTTGAAAAGATTTGTAGATTAAAAAGTGCCCACATTTTCAGCATGAACAACCAGACTTTTTATAATGTAATTGAGCAATTTATATAGATAGTAAAATATAGGGATTAAACATTGGTTAGATATAATATAAATATTTACAAAAACTTATGTGTGTTTATATAAGCACATGCACACATGTACAGTATAGTTGAGTGTTGTATTCTCAACTTTGAAACTTAACAATATATATTAACAATTATCAAGTGAGAAAAAAGATACATCTCAGCTGCATTACATACAGAATATTATCCTTTATAAAACAAAAATAATAATTCTGTGACAAATGCCTCAGCTAGTACCAGATAGGAATATATATTAGGAGGGAAACGTTTGGAAGTAAGTACACTCTTCACAAATGTATAACCCAGTTTACAAAGTGAACATACTCTTATAACCAACATTCAGATCAACAAACAGAACATTAAGGGTAACAGAATTCAGCCTTCTGTTTTCTTTCAATTATCTCCTCCCATTATCAGGGTAATCACTTATCCTAGCTGCTAACATCATAGATTAGTTTTTGCCTGGTTTGTAATTCATGATATTGAAACCACATAGTATATATTTTAGTGTCCAGTTTCTTTTGTTCAACATTAGGTTTGGAGATTAATCCACATTTTCAAGGTATAATTATAGAAGATTAATTACCCTTGCTGTATAGTTTCATTGTGTGAACATATTTGCCTCTTCTACTGTGTAAAGGCCTTAACATAGTTTCCACGTCCAGGCTATTACAAATAATGCCAGTACAAGTGACACTAGCACTTGTCTTTTGGTAAACATGTGTACACATTTATGTTAGGTATTTGTCTAGGAGAGCAATTGCTGAGTCATAGGTTCTGCATATGTTCAACTTTACTGGATTTTGCCAGTTTCCCAAAATTCTTGTCGCAGTTTAAAGCATCATACTCCACTATCCTGCTTCATACCTATGTAACATGTTATTTTCCATCCGTGTTCTATTACATTTGCATTTTAGCCATTCTCTCTAATGAATAAAATTGTGTGGTTTTAATCTAAATTCCCGTTAGGTTGCATTCACTGATGAATTTCAAGTAACATTTATTATCCATTTGATAGACTCTTTTGTGAATTGCACCCACATATCTTTTGCCTTTTTTTAAAAAACTGGTTTTCTTCTTGATTTGTCTTTCTACATCCAGATGTGAGTCTTTTGTCACGTACATGCACAAATATATATGCATGTATCCTAAATATTTTCTTTCTAGTGTTGCCCATTCACGCAACATAATGGTGCTTTTAGTAATGAAAAAGTATTATCTTTAATATAGTCCAATTAGAAAATTTTCTTTTATGGTTATTTATTTCTCTTACTTGTTTAAGAAATGCTTTTCTCTTGTAATGTCACATGTTAATTGGGTATGATTTTCTTTAAATACTACCCTATGATCCAGCGATTCCATTAGTGGGTATATATCTAAAAGAAAAGAAATTAGTATGCGAAAGAGTCACCTGCAGTACTGTCATATATATTGCAGTACTGTCCAAGATATGGAATCAATGCAAATGCCCATTTGCAGATGAATTGATAAAGAAAATTTAGTATATATATATATATATAATCATAAAACAGAATGAAATCCTGTCATTTTCAGCAACATGGGTGAACCTGGAAGGCATTATATGAAATAAGTCAGGCACAGAAAGACAAATATCACATGACATCACTAGTGTGGAATTTAAAAACTTTGATTTCATTGAAGTAGACAGTAAAATAGTGCTTAACAGAGACTGAGGAGCAGGGGGCATAGGGAGAGATTGGTCAACAAGTACGAAGTTATGATTAAATAGGAAGAAAACATTTTGGTATTCTATTATACAATAGAGTGACTATTGCAAGTGAGAATGTGGTGTATATTTCAGGATAGCTAGAGGAGCTAGCTTGAATGTTGTTACCACAAAGAAATTACAAATGTTTAAAGTGATGGATATGGTAATTACCTCAATTTGATCATTATATTCTGTCTACATGCATTGAAACATTACTCATCTCCATAAATATGTACAATTATGTATCAATTATTAATAATTTTTAAAGAGCTAAAAAAAAATCACCTTTAATCTTAAACATCCATCTTTCATTGTGTGTGGCCTGAGGCAGGGTAGACTTTTCCCCTGCATGAATATGCAACTGACCAGACACCACCATTTATTGTAAAGACCAACAGTTTAGCAACAACAAGGATTATGTTTAATAAAATTCTGATTATCTAATGCATGACAAATAAATGAAAACTAAAACCTGTGGCTCAAGGAGGAGGGTGCCGGCCCCATATACCGGAGGTGGTGGGTTCAAGCCCAGTGCTGGCCAAAAACTGCAAAATAAATAAATAAAAATAAAGAACATAGGTGGGTCAGAAGTGTAAAACATGACTGTCGTGTGTCAGCATCTAATCAGGGAAGCAAAATCACATTTGATATTTGAAATTCCCCTGAAGAGAAGGAATATACTATAGAGAATTGTTTCCACAAATGAAAGAGAAATGAAATAACAAAAAGGCTCTTACTTTCTGGGATTTTTTTGTACTCCGAATTACTAACTGGTGAAAGCAGCTTCCGTTCCCCTTGAACAAGGAAGCTATCTCTTGGACTGAGTAGCAGGGCTACGACCCAAGCTTCAGTGGCCCATCCTTAGTAGGTCTAGCAAAGGTAAACAGGTGGCAAGAAAGTGAGTAAGGACAGGAAGCAGCAACTGAATTGTAGCTAGGATCCAAATCGTGGCTGGGAACAATATTACCTGGTGGAAACATCCGTAGTAAAATGTTCCTAGTGACTTTAACTGACCTGGAGCTTATTACCGTCTAAATCACTATGGCACGGGTGGAACTTTGTCTAGGATTCTGGGAAAGACATGTGCTTAGAGAGAAATTATTATATGAAAACCCTGTTACAACAGCCGGGCATTGTGCTGGGTGCCTATGGTCCCTGCTACTAGGGAGGCTGAGGCAAGAAAATCGCTAAAGCCCAAGGGTTTGAGGTTGCTGTGAGCTGTGACAGCACAGCACTCTACTGAGGGCAGCATAGTGGACTCTGTCAAAAAAAAAATAAATAAATAAATATCCTGTTATGAAACCCATCATGTATTCTGTTGTGTGACACCAGCCTGTCAATCATCCCCAAAGGTGGGAAGTGAGAACCAATCCCGCCAGGAGAAAGGCAGGACAAACTACTGGGTTTCTAAAAGGTGGCTTGGGCTCAGAGTCTAGGTCTCCACTTGTGGAGACTAACCTCTTCCACCCTCTCTCTCTGGAACATATTTTCATTTTGTGTAGCTTCCTTCTTTACTTTCATTCTTTCTTTTATGTGACAAACTGTGTAAAATTGTTTTGTGTCTGTGATCATCTGTCATTGGCTCAAGTAGGTATTGGAACTCATTCTTGACACTGGGAACTGGGTGCCAAGGAAACATCTAGACAGACAAAGGACTATGGGCCCAACAAGGCCAGGTCTAAGCGTGCCAGAAGACACTGGAAGCTGTAAGGAGCTGCTGAAATTCTGGTAAAGCCAACATTGCTCCGGCAAATGGAAATATAGTTTCTTCTCTTGCCTTGCTTTCCAATTTGCCTAAGGGGCCCCTATTGGCAGACTGTAGCAGAAAGGCAACTGGCATAGAATGGCCATTTGTGTAGTTCTCAGCCACAGCACGAGAAAGCAAAGCGTAGAGCTGAGAGACAATAGATTAATAATGACACAATGATAAAAACAAGTTTGAATTTTAGGAAATACTCTGCCTATTATTTCATGCACATTTAGGTTTAATTTTAAGGTAAACATGATTTTTTTTAATGTTGAAGTCAAACTAAATTATTTCATACAGAGCATATTTAAATTTGTTTATATGGTGCTAAACTTTGCATATTTTCAATGTTATATGCTTATTGCTGTAAAAGGTATTTTGAATTATTTTAGTGTACGGGTTTTTGTAGGACACATTTATTGTTTAAGCGTTATAATCTAAAAGGGTTTCCATTTGTGTTATTGTGTATCACTCTGTCTTTGTCTTCTTATTCCACCACCTGGTAGCAAGCATTCTTTTTTGTGAAACAGTCAAAGGGCCATCTCAGTATGTCAAAATAATTTAAGTTACTTCCTTCAAAGCTTACCTACTGCTTTTAAAATCATATTCTTACATATATTTCTCATCAGAGATATACAAAATACAAAACTCTGGGATCATTTGCAAATCAAAACATGTATATCTCAGCCCATGTAGAGATAATATGGGAAAAAATAAAATTCCATATTTGAACTTCATTGTTTTTATGTCTGTAGCCCCAAAAAATGATTAATAGCTTATTTTAGAAGGAGTCACAGCTTATGGAGACTACAAGTAGTCAACTGAGAAGAATGTAAAAACATAACAGAAAAATACAATTCCTGACTCTTTTTATTTATTGGTTATATTATCTCCCTGCTAGATGAATGAGTTAGTACAATAAAACCGTCCACAAAGGTATGTAATTGACATCACATATGCCAAGAAAATACGATCAGTTAAGTATACTTTCTCCTATAGTTATTCATTTGCTGTATCATAGAAATGTATAGCCACAAATTAAGCTTTAAAAGAGAGAAAGAGAGAGAAGAGCAAGAATAATGAATGGAAGACATTTATTTTTTAGATCTTCTCCTCCCTTTAACCTGCCTTAAAGAGTGGCAGTTTCATAGTATAAAATAAATGAAACTCTAATGGTAATGGCTAAAACATTTCATATCTCATTAAAGGAAATGATAACTAAGTCATCGTAAAAAATTAAAAATTGGCATTCATAGAAAATATTATTTTTTCTTTTTCTTTGTTTTTATAAAGATTGTGTGCACAATTTTTTTTAAAAGACTCATTTGAAAAATATATATTAAACTATCTGGTTGATGGTTTCTGACAAAGAAAAAGCAGAAAATAAAATTTCTCAAATGCACTTTTAACATTTTAATTGCTGAATGTGTGTTGACATCCATCTCACCAGATAATGCTGATAAGCGAGGTGCTAGTCAAGATGATAAATTAGGAATAATCATAAATTCTAGTGTATTTTACTGACAAGCTCTTATCTTTAAGAGTGTTAAGACACTAAGTAAAATGTCCTTTTCACTTTTTTCTGCTGTTCTTCCGTCCTATTGAAATGGCTGTTAACAGTCAAAGGTTGGCAGAAGTAGGAAGAAGGGAGAGGAAATTTCTGTGAAGTTAGACAGCACCTGCCAAGCAGGTTCCCATAGTAGCAGCTGGTTACTAAAGTGAGATCTCAGTCACCAAACATCACAAAGCTGCCGCCTTGACATTCTCTACAATTTGGAAAAGAATAAAAAAACCAAGACAACTCAATGTAATTTTCAGAACTGAATAGATCAATTTCTGGGACAAGTTAAAACTTGAGGAAATGAAAATGGACTCTTATTTTCTCATAAAAATTTTTACTTAAACTTGAGTTTGCATAATGAAAATAAAGTTATAATAAACTAATGATAAACATTCATACACATATACATATATGTAAGTGTGTGTTTAATACATAAATAATATCCATAAATAATAAATAAAATCAAGGCAATACATATTTAAAATATATATTTACTACATATTTTAAAAATTGATGGTGATCTCTATATCCAGTCTTATAGGTTCTTTCTTCAGCTAATTGAAGGAAATGGCCATAAAAATCTCCATACCAATCTTGACTTTATCAGTTTTTTCCCAGGCGTTTCCCTCTTTGGTCAAGTAGCCATATCCTCAAATTGTATTATTTACTTTTGTGTGTACTTAATCATATTCATTGATGGGAAATAACGATTAGAATTTGGAATACTGAAAATAGAAAGAAATGAGAACTGAGAGACTAAAAGGAAAAGTATACAAATGTATTAATTAAAATTAATCGATGAGCAACTCGAGGAGAATTTACTTACATCAGGAGTTGGCAATTCATCCAGTCCTTTATATGCCTAAGATAGCACTTAATTTGTCAAAGTATGGTACTTTATTTGAATGAGAAATATTTTTGAATTATAGAATTCATTTAATTGGTAAGGTAGTAATATTACTACTTAATATTTATTAACTGAATGGAGAACCAGGATGTCAGGCACTGTTCTGTGTGCTATTTGCTTGTTAGAGATTCTGTAGTATTTAAAAGAAGACTGGGAATTTGGTTCAAATAATCTTTCAACCATACTAACAACTATTTACATCAGGTTTATTGACCTTCCCATTTATAGTTGAGGAAACTAATATAAATAAAACTTAAGTGAATGTTCAAGATAATATCATTTATAGGTGGAAAAGCAAAGTTTTGAATGAATAAAACATAGTTTAAAAGAATATTTAATTTCTACATTAAACTGTAAATTGTGATACAGTTAAAATGTGAAGTTTATTTTATTTTCTAAAAATTATTTTAAATGGAGGTGCTCATGTATCACAAAAGAAACATTTGCACTAATGCATGCACACACACAATCTACTTCATTGAATTGCTTTATTATTTGGGGGTGGTTAATACAACTGTACATATGATTAGTTTACATTATTTGTGTTTTTACGATGAAGTCCAAAGTCTGAGTTTTAGTTGAGTTCTTTACCCAGGAAGTGTATCATATTCCCCTACACTGTACCCAGTAGGTGAAAACTTTCTGAGTGCCTTTCCCTTTCCCTCCTTGAATTTAAATGTGTTTTTCCCTAGAGTGGGTATGTTGTTGTTCATCTACTACTTTTATATTAATGTGGAGTACATTGGATGCTTACTTTTCTATTCTTGTGACAATTTATTCAGGAGTATGTTCTCCAAATCCTTCCAGGTAAGTACAAAAGTTATACTGTCTCCATCTTTCTTTATGGCTGAACAGTGTTCCACCATATATATATATATTATATATATGATTGAGAATTGAGTTGCTATAAACCTTCAAGTGCAAATTTCCTTGTACTACAATGACTTTTTTTTCCTTTGCATAGATGCTAGTAATGAGATTGCAAAGAATACCTTGGAATGTACTTAACAAAGGATGTGAAGGATCTCTACAGAGAAAACTATGAAAAAGCAGAAAACATTAACAAGAGGATAACACACCATGTTCATGGCAGGGAAGAATCAATGCCATTAAACTTTTTATATTATCCAACGTCTACAGATTTAATATAGTTTCCATTAAAATACAACTTTCATACTTTAAAGAACAACAAAAAATAGATCTTTGATTTGTATGGAACCAGAAAAATACCCTAATAGTCAACTCAATTCTATGAAATAAAACCAAATTGGGAGGCAACATGGTAACAGTCTTCAGGTTATACTATAAGTCTATAATGATCAAAACAGCATGGTACTTGCATAAAAATAGAAACATAGATCTATGGAACAGAAATGAGAACTTAGAGATGAAACTAGCTTAATAACATCATCTGATCTTTGACAAACCAAATAAAAACAAACACTGGGGAAAAGAATCCCTATTTAATAAATGATGCTGGGAGAACTGGCTAGCCATATGTAAAAGAGAGAAGCTGGATCCTCACCTCTTGCCAATCAAAATTAACTTACCTTGTACTGACTTACTTTAAAAAGGATAGTTCATAAAATATAGCTATAGATGTGATCTTAATTAGAGTTGTGGGACACTTTTTAGATGTTTCCAATCTATGATTATAGTCTATCTTAGCCTTCAAAATCATATATATTATCAGAGTGAGAACAAGATGGTGGCTGAGTAACAGCTTTCCTGCAACTGGGCACTGTGAATCCAGGGATATAAGACTCCAGGCATCTCTGGTTGGTGGGATCTGCCTATAATCATTCCTTTGAGGATACAAGGAGACAGCAAGAGACTTCTGGACCCCAAGAGGAAGACAAAAATAGTGAAAAACTGGCAAGTGGTTGCATGTGTTCTATCAGTCTAATCCCACTGGGAGCTGTAAGTACAGCAGCAATGAGACTGAAAACCAGAAATGCCTTACCTGTGAATGGTTTTGGTGTTTTAGGACTTGGCACTCAGTTGAACTGCCTTGGGGAGAGCTTGAGCAGGAGGGAAGAGAACTTTGAGTGTTGCCTAGGGCCCCAGACTGAGCCGCTGAACTGGAAGGAGCTAATAGTGTTCAGCTCTGGGCGACAGGGAGCCATTGTGAGAGAACTGCCCTGGCAAGCTCTGCCCTCAGGGTCGCAGAGCAAGGATCGGGTGGGAGCTAGTAACCTAGTGACTGAGCAGCCTAAAGGCAGGGACTGAGCCGCCTTACAGCCTTAACCTTCAGGGGCAGAGTGAGGCCCGTTTTGGCACACTGGTTAAGTGGATAGCCACTTCAGCAGTGACTCCTGCAACAAGCATTTTCCTGGGAAAGCTTCTGCTTAGCCATGTTTAGAAGTTTAAAGTGCCTTTTAAGAGGGCTGAAGAGAAATTTAGGGTCTCCACCCTGTGGGGTTTGAGAAATCAGAGGAGGCCTCCAGTCGTATCAGCATTGTGATTAACATCTCATACCCCAGAAGACCACCTGCTGCCCAGACAATATTCAACAAGATATATATATACTGCTGTTTTTTTTTTTTGTTGTTAGTTTATTTTTTGTTTATTTTGTAGTTGTTGTTTTGCTTTTTATTTTCCACCATTTCCATGTAGATTTTTTCTTTCCTTTTTTTCTTTTTCTTTCTCGATTTTTCTAGTTTAAATACAATTTCCCATTGCTGCCTTTTTCAATAATTATAACTTCATTTTTGCTAGTGTTTCTACCCCTATTATTGGGTTTTTCAACCAATTTTATTCCGTAAAGTTTTCTGTTTGCTTGTTTTGGTTGGATTTATAGTATTTTTTGTCTTTCCTCTCTACTTGGTGGAGGTGGGGTACTATGTCCGATCAGGTTAGCAAAGAGCTTCTGACCTCAAGGGAACCACCCAAACAGGCTCCCCCAGAGGTTGTTTTTTTTTTTAAAGATTGTGTCAAAGTACCCTACTGTACACCTATATTGCTCTGTCTCCCTCTTTCTGTGCCTCTCCTCTTTTTGTCAATATTCCCTTCTACCCAGCCTCCCTCCTTTCTCTATTTTCTTTTTGTTCTTTTTTTCTTTTTCTTTTTTTATCCCTTTTTGCTCTTCAACCTTCTCATCCTTCTGGTCCAAAAGGACTCATCAAAACCTTAGTCCACAGGCACAGGAACTTAAAGAGCAAGAGGAAGTGAAAGAAAATTAGGGCAAGAAAGCAGATAAAAGAAATCACTCATGAGGAAGAATCAGCAGAAAACTCCTGGAAGCATGAAGAACCATTCCAGAGCAACCCCTGCAAGGGACCATGAGGTAGCTACTGCAGAGGATACCACCTATAAAGAAATGTTAGGAATGACAGAAAGGGAATTTAGAATATACATAATGAAACAATGAAGGAGATGATGAAAACAATGAAGAAAATGGCTAAAAAAGTGGAAAATAATCAAAAGGAAATCCAAAAACAGAATCAAATAAGAGATGAACAATATGAAGAATATAGAAAGGATACAGCGAAGCTGAAGGAACTGAAACAGTCAATTAAGGAACTTAAAGATGCAATGGAAAGTATCAGAAACAGGTAGACCATGTAGAAGAAAGAATTTTGGGGGTAGAGGACAAAGTTCTTGAGATAACTCAGATAGTTAAAGAGGCAGAAAAGAAGAGAGAGAATGCAGAATGTTCATTGTCAGAATTATGGGACTTTATGAAGCGTTCCAACATACAAGTTATAGATATCCCAGAAGGGGAAGAAGAATGCCCCAGAGGAATGGAAGCCATACTAGAGAATATTATAAATTAAAATTTCCCAAATATCACCAAAGATTCTGATACACTGCTTTCAGAGGGATATCGAAACCCAGGTTGCCTTAACTCTAACCGAGCTTCTCCAAGACAAATTGTGATGAACCTGTCCAAAGTCAAGACCAAAGAAAAGACTCTACAAGCTGCCAGGAGTAAATGCCAGTGACTACAGGGGCAAATCCATCAGAGTGACTGCAGACTTCATTAATGAAACTTTCTAAGCAAGAAGACAGCGGTCATCTAACTTTAATCTACTTAAACAGAACAATTTCCAGCCCAGAATTCTATACCCCGCTAAGCTAAGCTTTAAAATTGACAGATAAATCAAATCATTTATGGATATAAAAACATTGAGGACATTCACCACCACAAGACCAGCTCTACAGGAAATACTTCAACCTATTTTACACACTGACCATCACAATGGATCAGCAGCAAAGTAAGAACTCAGAAATTAAAAAACACAACCTAACTTCCACACTGATGCAAAAGATAAAACTAAGCAATGGACTCTCACAAAATAAGATGAATAGAATACTACCACACTTATCAATTATCTCAATAAATGTTAATGGCTTGAATTCCCCACTGAAGAGACATAGATTGGCTGGTTGGATTAAAAAACACAAGCCATCCATTCGTTGGCTGACTGAATTAAAAAAACACAAGCCATCCATTTGCTGTCTGCAAGAAACACACCTGGCTTCAAAAGACAAATTAAAACTCCAAGTCAAGGGTTGGAAGACAATTTTTCAGGCAAATGAAATTCGGAAGAAAAGAGGAGTTGCAATCTTATTTTCAGATACATGTGGATTTAAAGCAACTAAAGTCAAAAAAGACAAAGATGGTCACTTTATATTGGTCAAAGGAAAAATACAACAAGAAGACATTTCAATTCTAAATATTTATGCACCCAATTTAAATGCTC